>OU538820.1:25410105-25664163 GCA_912999785.1 Hydriomena furcata
AAATTTGACGTGTGATGTGAGAGTAGATGTTTATTACTAGATCTTATAATTATTCATTTTCCAGTAATGGACAAAATATCGAAACTAACTTTTTTATATTGTTTAACTAAAGACGTTTGCAGGTTTGCAGAAATGGCACTAGCAAGAAGTTATACCTACCTACCCCAGAACAAATGGAAATCGCCTCAAAAGCCGGCAATAAATATTGACTAAAAGTGGCAACTGCTGTCACACAATTTCAAGTTCCCCGAATAACAATAACATAAATTATCCTATTGAAACACTTACAACACTGATGTATGATTCAGCAGACATACAAAAAACGCAGAGTTGATAACTTGTGTAAAACCGAATCCAGGCAAACTGCACTTGCAAGAGTTGCAAGCCAGCGTAATCTTCACATATACCTACTTAATGCAGCTCAATGAGAATCAGAATCAGAATCAAATTTATAAACTCAAGAATGGCTAGACCGATTTTCATGATTTTTGATTAGTTGGATAGCAGATTATAACTAGGTATTACAACATTCAAGAAATTCAAATCAAAATCAGAATCAGAAATATAAAAAACAAAAACCAAAACATTTTTATGTTAGAATTGTTACCTATGTCTTCTGCCGAATGAAAACGGTGCCACGAACTAGTAATTTGAGTTTAGGAAAGAGAAAGAAGTCGGCTGCAGCTATAGCTGGTAAATACGGTGGTTACCTACTCGATGGTATTTGTTGTGTTTGGTCAAAAATTCATTCACAACAATGGCCTTGTGCGAAGGCGCATTATCGTGGCAAAATCCAAGAATTTTCTTTCCACAAATCTGGCCTTTTTCGTCGAATTTGCTCTCTTAAATGCCGCATAACGCTCAAATAATATTCCTTATTTACGTTTGACCTTACGGCAAAAATTCCGGGTGCACAACTCCGCGATATCCAAAGAAAACAGTCTACCTACATGATTTTGATGGCCTACCAGAGCGAGGGGCGAATGGTATAAAAAAAACCGGCCAAGTGCGAGTCGGACTCGCGCACGAAGGGTTCCTTACGTATCTATAAAAACGGCAAAAATATCATGTTTGTTGTATGGGAGCCCCCCTTTAATATTTATTTTATTCTGTTTTTAGTATTTGTTGTTAGAGCAGCAACAGAAATACATAATCTGTGAAAATTTCAACTGTCTATCACGGTTCATGAGATACAGCCCCCTGTGACAGACAGACGGACGGACGGACGGACGGACGGACAGACAGATATACAGACAGACAGACGGACAGCGGAGTCTTCGTAATAGGGTTCCGATTTTACCCTTTGGGTACGGAACCCTTAAAATGTAGGATCTAAACTTATTCCATCCAATACATAATGAGAAAAAGCCAAAATCATCAATTTAGATTTTTAAAATGTTAATGATTAGTGCCATTACTATTGGTTAACAGAAGGTAGGTATCTACCTACCTAGGTAAATTCCTAGTTGACGATGTGGAACAAGATGCAACATTCCTGAAAGCCTGAAACGGATATGATAGCAATCAGTCGTAACGTAAGCTTTCTACCCAGCAGGGTCACCATGTCTGCGTGTCTGTGGGTGATGATAACGCTACTGCAGTCATGTGTCCTATGTGAGTTAGATAACATAATCAGTAGGTAGGTACCTAGGTTTATACTAACTAGGCAGGTATGTTAGTATCGAGTTCTGGCTTCGACGACCATGGCTAACTAAAGGTGTCTGTCTACACACCAAAGCCGCCAGCGCCGGCGCCGGCCTAGTGGTAGTGGGGCTATTTTGTAAAGACATGCCCTACAGCTACAGCTACAGGGCGGCACAAGGTCTCTCTTTTTTGCCTCTCATTTTATTCTCCTTTTCCCACATAATGTGGGGTCTGCACAACATATTGCGAAGAGGACTTGACTATGTTTTACAACCGGCCGCCTGCCTAACGTCAACCCTCTTTGGGGCAAACTTACTGGGGCTTGATCTTTATGGGTTTTTCTTATAAGAAAATGCATTTTTATTCTATTCCATAAATAATAGATTATTAAAATGAATGTGACCAAGAAAGGTCATGGCATGTTACGTAACCCATGACTCCGTGACCCAGCGCAGCGCAGCGCAGTGCTATGCTAGCTCCTACTCATGGCAATGGCGATGGCGATGGCGGTGGCGGTGGCGGTGGCGGTGGCGCGGCGTGACCCACGATGACGTGATGCGCGAAAATGCGTGACTGAGATACCTACCATCGCTCATCACATCACCATTAAAAGTAGCCTGGAAGAGATCGCTGTTAGCGATAAGGCCGCCCATTGTTTACACTGTTTTTATATCATTTTTTGTTGTGTATTTTTGTTATGGTGAACAATAAAGTTATAATCTATCTATCTATCTATCTATCTAAAAGTACCTACCTACCTAAGTATAAGTACCTAGCTACTTACCAGTAAAACAGTACCTATGTATCATTTTTTTTTATAGAAAATTGGGTTTATTTCTTAGGTTGCAAAAATGCCAAGAAAAGCTACACACATTTCTATGATCTAGTGGACCTAGTGGATCTAGTGGATCTAGACAGGATTGTATAACAAAATCAGTTGATCATCGAACACGGGTACCTATTAGTATAGGATTGTGCCAGGTAATCAGGAAACAAGTTCACTTAAGCATTGCGTGTAGCCCGTGTTGTTTAACGTGCGTGGTCATTGCCACGGGATGGTAGATAGATACGGTGACAGTGCGCTCATTGTCACATTGTCACCGGGCAGTGCCGCGAGGAAATGGCGTCCGGGTGTGACGATCTGCTTAGGTATTTCAAACTATTAAAAAACCCCATGTTTCCATGGTGTTTCGCTGGGTAGGAGGGACCATTTCTAGAAGCTACCTTACCACTGATAAGGCCCTAAACTATCTTATTGTATGTGTAGGTATGTGAGTGTTTGATTGAATGGCGTGGGTTTTATTTTCGTAGCGAAACGGAACTAATTTTTAAAAAATGTGCATATATTTTGATTAATATACCTACGTATCAGAGTAGATCAGATTTCAAGTTGTTTCCAAGATTATGTAGTCCTTTGACAAAATTGCGTAACATTATTCAATTAAATTAAAATATTTTTTCATTGTCCAGCATTTAATAACTATTGACATTGTTCCAATGCTAATAAATAACCTTTCTCGGAAGGTCACATTACCATCTTAATAGACTGTTTCCAATAGAGTTTAAAATTCAATGATACGTAGGTAGGTACCTACACTAGCTCGTCTTTTGGGCACCAATCATCTTAGCAATCGTCCAGTCGACACGTTTATGTACCTACATATTGGGATTCCTTTTATTTTCTATGGATTGTTTGTTACTTCAAATTCAAAGGAATGTTCCCATCCCAGCGCCCTTTTAAACTCGGCCAGTCCGCCGAAACAGCGCTTTTTGTTCGCATCGGAGTCGTCGCCATATACCTATATTGTTAATGTTTTTCCGACAAATGGATGCCATCAAAAACATAACTTGTAAAAAAAGCCAAGTCTCGCAACGCAACTCAGTTCTTCTACCGTAAAAAGTTGTGAGATCCATGTAATACCAAGTCGGTTAATTTATTCAGTCCCTACTATAAGGGTCCTTCTGTCTTAAGTTATTACGTAAAGGTTAGCTAATTACGTAATAACATAAGTCAGAAGGACCCTTAAAGTAGGGACTGAATAAATTAACCGACTTGGTATTACATGGATCTCACTACTTTTTCGGTAGAAGAACTGAGTTGCGTTGCGAGACTTGGCTTTTTTTACAAGTTATGTTTTTGATGGCATCTCATTTATTTTTGTAGATAGCCCTACCTTTTAGGGTTCCGTACCTAAAGAATAAAAACGGAACCCTGTTACTAATACTCCACTGTCCGTCTGTCTGTCTGTCAGTCTGTCTGTCCGTCTGTCTATCACAGGGCTGTATGTCAACTAGACAGTTGAATTTTTTACAGATGATGTATTTCTGTTGCCGCTATAACAACAAATACTAAAAACAGAATAAAATAAATATTTAAGTGGGGCTCCCATACAACAAACGTGATTTATAGATAATGGTACGGAACTCGACGTGCGCGAGTTCGACTCGCACTTGGCAGGTTTTTTTTAGGATTTTTGTTTCAAATTTGAAGCTAACACTGTGTTTCAAATTTGAAGCTTCTATGTCTTCTAGAAGTGCCATAAACTTTTATTTGATGATCGGTCAGTCAGTCAGTAAGTGAGTGACAAAATAGGAAACTTTGACAAGTTATAAATTATAATTCTTCAAATTGAATGAAATTTGAAATATTCAGGCTTCTAGTTTTATCCACAACGAAGTTATAGGGGGTCGAAAATGGCCTGAACTGCTTCGAGAAAAGGATGGTACCTAGTACCTACAGCCGTGCCGCTTTATTGCTTGACTTGGCGGGGGCACTGCCGTGCTCCCAGATAGAAGGGAATAGTAATAGAACCATATCGCACTTCTTATTGATCTTGTGTGATATGACGGTATCGTACCTACTTAGAAATAGGTAATACAGAGATGGAAAGTCAATCAGTTGATAGATCGTATGACAAAAGCAGCCCAAGCGCAGGCCATTGTTAAACAACGACATTAGTTTTTGCGCTCACGCATCTATCGTCATTGTGTCGTGATTGTGAACTATGCACATTAAACAATACGCCCTCACATTGACTTTCACACTATAAGCTTTGTGTTGGTACCTATACCTACGTCACTTTGACGATTAGATAAATATAATTATCACTAATATAAATATATGCGATAGTATCTATGCCGTGGGGGTCGAACCAGCACTTCTTGTGTTTCAGCTAGGCTCTCTTTTGCAATGCCTAGGAGTCCTAGGCTAAGACTGGGGCCGTCTGGTAGGTCTGGTACCGTCTGGTACCTACCTACTATCAGTTTTGTGCATCGATTCAGTTGATATAAAAATATTAAATACCTACTTAGTTAATATTATTTGAAGAGCCTAAGCTTGGTGATCAGCAAACAAACCAAACTTCATATTTAAGTTAAATTTTTGATGATTTGCTTATTAATTTGTTCCGGAGTTGAACCGTGAATTTTTGTAATTGGTAGGTATGTGATTATTATCCAACATTGAATTTGGCGGATCATTAGAATTAACAGTACCTACCTACATCTATAAGAAGAGATGTGAACACATAATAATGCTAGCTATTTACAAAATTAGAAAGCTTGAACAAAAGATATCAACGAACTCTGCACCGGCAGTGTTTGTACGAGGTAGGTACGAGTAGGTAGACTTCCTAATAAATTGAATGCTTACACGCATTTTCAGAATTATACATAGGTACATAATTAATTATACCTATAACGCTGTTGGTGCCAGACTAAACTAAACTTAGGATGCCGAATATTCGTAACGTCAATATCAATAAGTGGATGAATAAGTAAGTAAGTCAATGTCTCAGACTTGTCGTCTTCCTTGTCTTTGCTCCGAATACAAATACAAATGCAATAAGTTTATCAAAGTGACTCCTGCGCAGCCGCAAGGTCTCCGCCAGGCCTCGAGCACGCGCACGATGCGCATACCAACCACGTCATTAGGTAGGTAGTAGGTAGGTACCTATAGTGACGCCATCGACACGCTTCGAGGGATGCTCGCACTCGCAGACCCAAGGTCACTGGAATCAGAAGACATTTTATATGACCGATATGATATTCCATCGTAATACAGATATTTTACAACAAACTTAAGCAATATGCAATATAAATGATGATGATGATGATGTCATGGTGTTTTCCACTAGCCCAGTAGCTAAGTCTATGCTACGGACATAAAGTATTTTTTGTAGCAGTTATTTATTATGCATTGAGATAAATACTAGTACGTAGTAGGTATATGCGCATCAAAAAACACGTGCTCAGTCAAAACGTTGATGGAAAACATCGTGAGGAAACCAGTTCGTGTTCTTACAAGCGGCGATGGACTTGCAACCTGTCACGCATGGAATGCTAACGACTGCAAAATGTGGGCATGTGCCAAATATAATGTTTGGACGTGCCTCTGACTACCCACACTAGACATTTTCAAAGGATCTAAGCGTCTGGAGATCTGAGAGGATGTCTACCGTACTTGGGGATTACAGTCGTGATCCTATTTATTAATTGTTTGTATTTATTTTTTGTATTTATTTACGTAGTACATTTATATCGATGTTATTATGTTACAAGCTTTTTTTATTATATTAATTACAAGCTGACCCCGCGAACTTCGTATCGCTTTAGATTTAACAAATGTTGTCTTCCGTTCCCGTTCCCGTTACAATTCCTGTTCAATAGTTTTTGTAGCGCACACGAAGAAAGCAAAATTTTTAGCAATTTTTTACACCTTGCTTCAAACTATCGTCATTCTTTTAGATAATTTATTATTACTTTTTCAAAATAAAAAACCGGCCAAGTGCGAGTCGGACTCGCGCACGAAGGGTTCCGTACCATTATCTATAAAAACGGCAAAAAAATCATGTTTGTTGTATGGGAGCCCCCCTTAAATATTTATTTTATTCTGTTTTTAGTATTTTTTGTTAGAGCAGCCACAGAAATACATAATCTGTGAAAATTTCAACTGTCTAGCTATCACGGTTCATGAGATACAGCCCTGTGACAGCCTATGTTACTCAGGGATAATGTAGCTTGGTAATGGTGATAGAATTTTTGAAATCGGTTCAATAGTTTTTGAGAATTACAAACATACAAAAACACAAAAAAAAACAAAAAATCAAATCTTTTCTCTTTATAATATTAGTACCTATAGTAGATTATGTGCTGTGCGTTTCAAATCGACATTATGTTTGGTATGCATTCTGATTGGATACCAGTTTTAAGAAGCGTGACCAATCACTAACTAACTAGTAAGCGGATCTTTTGATGATGAGCTAACATTGAACACGAAAAACTGTCTGGTTTATTTCAATAACAAATAGAACATCTTTATTTACAGAAATAATAAACATCTAGGTAAGTACTTAATTAATACTAATCTATACAAAATACACAAGAACCATTTGACCTATCTAAAGACCGTTGCAAGCAGTCTATAGATAATTAGGTATCTCAACAGTAACTGATCCAGAGTAGCCTCCTCCGCTACGAGTACGATACAGCTCAGCTACGGCTACGCTAACGCAACGTCTCGTCTACGTCGACAGCCGCAAGGAAGTGTTAGGTACGTCTTACGTTTCGGTTACGGTACGTAAACGTACATTTATATTTAGACTAAGTTTGTAACTACGAGTCCGGTAATTTCCTTGTAATTACCGAGTTTATATTATCATCATTAAGTATGATGTACATTGTACAAGCTGCTTTGAGTTTTACGCCGATTATTATTCAAAAATATAATATAGCTACGAATAATGACTCGAGAAGGACCTAATAGTAATAGGTACATAGATTAGGTACCTTCTGTAATCATGGAAATAAACTGCTTAAAAGATTGCTTAATTAAATAATCGTGCGTTGATGATTTCCCAAGGTTCAATGAAGTCAGCAAATCAACTTTAGAAAAAGCTTTTTTTAAACAGGAAGTTAAGAACGGGTCAATGTCATAAGGTGTTTATTTAAATAAAATCACAAGGATCACTTTGAAACGTGTTAGGAACTAGGTGAAGCAAACCCTCTTCATCGCGACCATTGTCTACTCGGCTTGGAGTCGACGTGGGTGGATCGTTTGCAAAAAGATGTGGATACGTTTTTCCTTGACCTGGTGACGGTGGAGTGGAGGGCCACCACCAGTGCAGCTTATTGTTAGTGGACCTCGTGTAGGTAGTTAGGTAAATCTCTCTCGAAGTAACTAACTAACTAGTTAGTTACGGAACTTTACCTCATGAGCGTCATGACATGACCCGTGCTGTAGCTGCGGCTGCGCCGGTTAAGTAGGTAGAAAGGTAGGTACCTATTACCTATATAGATAAGTACATGTCGTGATGCGGACTGCTCTGGTTTCCAAACCGCTGATGCACTCAAGACAATCGATTACTATCACTGTTATGTAGTTAATTGGTCCACTATGTAACAGCTCCTAAATGAGTCAATTAGAATTTCTGAATCCCTACTTATCTATCTTCTCTTCGTCATCAGCAGATACGTAGATCGAATCTTCATGTAAAATTCTAAAGTAAATTATGACTAGGTATTCATATTATTCATATTCATTTATTTATTGCTCCAGTTAGTTAGTTAGTTACCTATTTATTACTTAATTAGGTAAGGTAGGTAGGTATGTAGTTACAAAGATCTGCTATGCAGTTTCTACACCTAACTAGTTACCTACCTACTTACTTACTACGTGGCGTATGTGAAACGTTCCGTTACACGCTTGACTTACGCGTTCACGTCGGCGTCGCGTCAACACGATGACATTCGTTCGTTTCCGAGGCGAGATCGAGAACGAACAAGCAATTTTTATCGAAGAATAAACTTACCAAATTTAATAGTCAGCTAATCAGTAACTCTGCGTTTCACGAACACTGACTCTTAATTTAAGTAGGGTTACAAAGTGTAACAAAACGACAACTCTGCGTTTCTATCGCTCATTATTCCGTCTCTTTCACTCAAGTCCCAAAAAAAGAGACGCAACTAGAGTGTACTAGCCGTGGGCCCGTGGCCATACAATACACGTACGATACGAACGAAGTACGAAGTGGGCGCGAGAAGACGATCATGACGACGACAGTCGAGTCGAGTCGACAGACGTTTTGTTTTGCGAAACGAAAACGTGTTCACACTGCCCGCTCACTGCGTTGCGTTGGTTTTTCAAGTGAAAAGTGAAGTGAATCGTATTACTTGTTACTTTATTTTATTGTCGTTTGGTAAGTTTTCACGTTTGTTTCTTTCAGTTTATGTATTTTACCCATAAGTAATGAAAATATCACTTTGATTGAAGTGAATTGACAGTCGGCAGTTCGGCACCTATTATAAGTAGGTAGTGATACCTACCTAGGTAGGTACCAACCTTAGTTGGTTTTATTATATTGGTGGACATTTCATACATCGCCATCTAACACCAAACTAAGCAAAGCTTTCCATTTACGATATTTTGTTACGTAGGTACTTACCTTTGTAAGTAGATACCTAGGTACCTATACCTACGTATAAAACCTTTAGTTAGTTTGTTACGTACAGTAGGGCAATTTTGTATAAATAAACATGATTATCACTACGCTTTTTATGCTGTTTAGGCACCTATACTTACCTACGCTTCCAATACAATACCTACGCAGAAGCGTAGGTATAGTTATAGGTGCTTATATACAGTAAATAGTTAGGTACCTATACCTACCTACCAGTAGGTAGGTACATACATAGACATAGTAATGAAAAGTGTAGGTACAGTGAAGCGAATAAGAGTGTGTTTTTATAGGTTAATATTTATTGATTAACATAATATATAAGTTTAAGAGATGATACCTACCTACAGATAATATTTAGGTTGAAGAGATGTTTTCGTGTTGCAGAAGCAGAAGCAGAAGCATGGAGATGTCTGAGCCGGAGCTGCTTGTTGATAAGCTCAGCTCGGAGCTGGAGCCTTGCAAGATAAGGACCAGTCGCGCACAGTTCCATATCATGGTTCAATTTATGGAGGAGTAAGCTAACTGTCATCTTTCTTACTTACCTACCTAATTATTACTTATTTATTAACAATCTAGTCTGGTAGGTATCGAATCTACCTACCTAGTCCACCTTTTTCTAACTAATAATTATTAATAGGCAGGTTGGTACCTACGGTACTTACCTATTATTGCTATTAACTAAGATGTCCTGCAGGTAGTAGGTAGGTATAGGTACCTTGCCTACATATAGTTTGGTTGTTCATTATGGTTTTTGTTACCAAAGTGTTGTAATTTTTTTTTCTACCAGTCCCACTGCTTGGCCAGTGTCTCAACCTCAACCAAATTCTTTGAACCATCTCTATCCTTCGAGGACTCCCTCCATTATTTATGAAAATATAACTGTCACCAGAAATTGTTTGTGACTAATTCCTAAAGAAGTCAACTTCCTCATTGTGGTATTTTTTTATCAATCTCAATTCGCTACTAACATTACGATTGTTGTCTGTATCGTGATTCGTGTGATTCGTGTGATTCGTGGCAGGCATGGCGATCTGTCCAAGCCGAACGATCAAGATCGCGACATGAAGAACGCGACGTGGACCAAACTCTCCGAGGCTCTCAACGCAGTCGCTGACGTTGATGGCCAATCGCGATCCATCGATAAGTGGAAGAAGGTAGGTGCTATCTATCGAGCACACAGCCTATACTTAAGAATGCAAAATATAAGACACCAAGCGCGATTCACGACACGACGCGCCCTTTGGCGGCCTGGAACAATATACCAAATTTGAGTCAATCAGAATGTATGTATTCCCGCTCCCCCTGACCCGCACACCTCAACGGTTTAAGCCATTAGGCGTCTATTAGGCTATGTTGTCTATCCTAGCTAGAGTCCCCAAGTAGGTAATCCGATACCAAATAACTTGTTGTTATATAGGTGTGGAGTGACCTTAAAGCCAACACAAAGAAGAAAGCGCTGAAGCTGGTGCGCAAACCAGCCGACAGCCAAGTGCGCCTCTCGCAGCTCGAGTACCGTCTGCTCAAGGTGATGCAAATGGTGAGTAAGAACTTTTTATTCTGAGCACTTACTTAGATAAAGCAAGACGCTCCAAATGACGTCCTTATCGAACAAACTAGGTATGTACAATATAGGGTCATTGCGCTGGATTACGACCGATTAGCGGGTTACCCAACTTTGGGTCAGCTTATTAGTATGAAATATTTACTCGACATTTATTGAAAGGGTTTGTCATGGTTCCATATATGATCAAGATATATTAAAAACCTTAAATATGTATATATATTTCGAAAAAGAGCAGCCCCTTAAGAGTAGGTCCCTTGAGCTGAGCTCGAACCATTATGGTATCGACAGCGTCACGCAAGATTAATGTCTTGGTTGTGAAAACTGACAATAAACCATACAATGAGTGTAAGTTTTGACATTTGGTAAACGATAGTGATTCCTGCTAACCTCCCCCCAGATCAAGACAACAACTCTGTCGAAACCACCGGCTTTGGCTTTGCTGCAAGCCAACACTTCGTCTTCGTCTGTAATGCTTTCGAAGGCGCCTTCGCCTCCACCGGAGTCGGAGCCTACTAAACAAGAACTCGTCGACCTGAGTATGTCATGCTTTAAATCGACATTAGCAATCTGAACACAGTTATTAATATTTAACGGGCATTTATCGCCTTATTTATTGTGAGAATCAAGCGAGAACTAATACGCGCTATAACAATATAATTGACTATAGATACCTACTTTATGTTTTATTCCTGATTCATACTAGAACTTTATTTCTAAGGCTGGGAATAGACGTCCGATTTTTTCATCCGACAGTCCGATCCGATTGTCTGATAAGACTATAGAAAGGCACTCGTGCCATACATTGTTTTAACACTTCCGGTCCGATAGTCGGATCAGACATTAGAGTCGGAAACAGCGCCAACGCGTTTACGATTTTATTGCCGATCCGATTGTCAGAAGGTGCGGTCTGCATACATTTGTACATAGACCAAATAGACGTACGATTCCTCCTGCCGATTTGCCAGTTGACTCTCTAGCGTGACACTGAATGGACGCATGGCATCGTTGCGTTGCGGTTCGGTTCGGGCGATATGGCGGAAAATTGCGACATCGAAATCAAACGGCTTATTATAAAAACAAAAATAAAATAAATAGCATCACGACTGTAATCCTCAAGTACGGTAGACATCTTCTCAGAACTCCAGACGCTTAGATCCTTTGAAGATGTCTAGTGGGAGTAGTCAAAGGCACGTGCAAACATTATATTTGGCACATGCCCACATTTTGCAGTAGTTAGCATTCCATACGTGACAGGTTGCAAGCCCATCGCCGCTTATAAAAATAATATAATATTTGAATATTGGTGTAGGATATTCGCCATCTAGCCCGAAACTAAGCAAAGCTTGTACTATAGGAACTAGATAACTGATAGAATACTTATACTTTTTTTGTAAATACGTACCTACTACCACCCTATGTTTGCTCTGTCTCTTATACTAACTGGTTTCCTCACGATGTTTTTCTTCACCGTTTTGAGCATGTGTTTTTGATGCGCATATAATTTTTTCGTTCAGAAAAATCCATTGATCCGCCGGGATTCGAACCCACGAACGGCTTATTATGACCGTAGAAAAATAGACCTATGCCTATGGGATACGGGTGCCATTGAAGCTTGTCACGATCGGCAAATGAAAGATTTGTCTTGAAAGATGTCTGATGCAAGAATCGGACGTGTATTGAGTGAATCCGATCCGATAGTCTGATCAGACAATCGGAAGCAAAATCGGACGTCTATTCCCAGCCTAAATGTAACTAGTGTTCTTTGTGTATTGATATTGAGTGCTTTCTTTTGTTATATAAGTGTAATTTTGTCGTGGCAATTGGCAATGGCACTCCTTTTGACTAAATATCATACGCATTACATTACAGCGTTCGAGAAAATGGAGACCAACCCACTGGAGACCTCTAAAGACGATGAGTTCTCTTGGCCGAAATCTCCCTCACCGGAGCCGGAACAACTTATATCATTCGAGAACTGCATTCCGCTTCAAGACTACACAGTGACTGCAGACTGCTCTATTGCAGCAGACTGCACGCCGACCGAAGTTGGTCCGAAAGCTGGACCGAAGGTGTATCCCAACAAAAGGGGGCACACCAGCGTTAGAGGTGAGCGGAGTAAGAGTAACCCTGCCTGTGTGATATACCTAAGGTACTATCATGAACGGGGAAATTAGCGGTATGTTACCTTTTAGAATCGTATAATGAGTCTCGTTGGTTGCCTGATTCTTCTAGAATTGTTCGTGCGGTGTAAATTCATCATTTATTAGACGTTTTATAGTGATACCTGTGATTTTATGTTACTTACTGTGTTTGTTGCTCCATTGTTTTGTTAAGATGATCCGGTAGCTGTGAGAGGACGCAAGAGTCTTAGGCGCTCTTTGCAGCGATTAGCAAGTGCGATGCTGCGAGGAGAGGCAAGGAGGAGACGCGAAGCGCGTGTGAGGAGGCTGCGCGATATGGATATGGAGCGGGAAAGACTGCGAATGCGCGCCAAGGAGCTTAAGGTGCAGCACAAGTGGCAAAGTATCTGCGAACAAGGACTCGACTTGATGGAGAGGTAGGTCTTACTTCATGGTTGTCTTTCTATTTGTTTACCTGTGTAAGCATTTCACTGTCTCTGTCTCCGGCCCTCTGTTCATTATATCGAACGAGCTCATTATCAAAACACGACGGCCGTGAACACTATTTAACACTACGTAACGCCATTATTGTGCTAACGATTACTTAAAAAAAAACAAGTGTGTACTTATATCTATATACTATTACTACATACTATTATTTTTTTTATACTTTGCATTGATAACTTGTTTTCAATCAGTTTCAATAACTTATCAGGTTCCTCAACCAGCAAGGTCCGATGAAACCTTTAGGTCCACTGCGGACACAGGCCTCGACGGAGGTCCCGGAGGAAATGGAGCGTTGGACCACGGTGCTGCTGCCTAGGACCCCACTGCCAATGGATCTTAACCCCGATAGGGAACAGTGGACAACGTAGAATAGCTGTCATCAATGCACAAGACTCTTTAAG
Source organism: Hydriomena furcata (assembly GCA_912999785.1). Taxonomy (NCBI): domain Eukaryota; kingdom Metazoa; phylum Arthropoda; class Insecta; order Lepidoptera; family Geometridae; genus Hydriomena; species Hydriomena furcata. The sequence continues at coordinate 25,423,799 of OU538820.1, forward strand.
AAGGCTGCTAGTCCTACCTGCCAACTGCCTCATCAGATTACTAAAAATAGATCAACTCGCCAAATTAAGTTCATTATATTCAGGACTAGCTGACCCGTGCCCGCTTCGCTGGGCGACAGTGATTTCTAAATGTGATTATTTTGAATAAGTATGGCTTAAATGAAGATGGGGTTGTGGCTTAAAGCGAAGCTTGGCGCACGTGCATCGCCTCTCTGTGCGCCGTGGTGGGTTTGCGCCTTTGCATTTGCACTAAACACATGTTGAAAGGGCTCGATTTTCTTAACAGGGTGATAGGAATATGGCGACAGCTTTCATTTTGTTTTACTCATCATAACTTCAAAACAACCGACCGACTTCCTAACGACCGATTTGAACAATTCAAAAAGTGGTTCACTCTTAAATAGCCTTAATTGCTAATTAGATAAGTAACATTATGATATGGATAGAAACAAAAACGGTTATTATACCTAAACTTTAATATTTAGATATATACCTCCTCGCAGACTTTCATATGCGCATTTATGAGGACATTCAATAATGTATCATTATTTGTTTATGTACTATCAATAGTTTTTGCAGCGCACGCAAAAAAAAAACATTTTTGGTAGTTTTTTACACCTTTACATAAAACTATCGCATTTTTTATAAGGAAACAATTCCTTTTTTAAAAATAAAAGATAGCCTATGTTACTCAGAGATAATGTACGAGACGAGTAGCTTGGTAACAATGAAATTAAAATCGGTTCAATAGCTTTTGAGTTTATCCATTACAAACATAAAACATACAAACAAACAATACACACAACAAAAAATCAAATCTTTAAAAATATAAATAGGATCACGACTTTCATCCCCAAGTACGGTAGAGATCCTCCCAGATCTCATCAGTGGGGGTTGTCAGAGGAACGTCCAAACATTATATTTGGCACATGCCCACATTTTGCAGTAGTTAGACATTCCATATGTGACAGGTTGCAAGCCCATCGCCGCTTATAAGAATACTAACTGGTTTCCTCACGATGTTTTCCTTCACCGTTTTAAGCACGTGTTTTTGATGGGCATATAAATTTTTCGAAGAGAAAAATCCATTGATGCACGCCAGTATTTGAACCCACGACCTTCAGATTGAAAGTCGAGGGTACCTCCTACTCGGCCAACACGGCTTTTCTCTTTATAATATTAGTATACCAACTAAAATAACCCATAATGGTTCAGCAAGCGAACACAAATATAAATAATGTTCATGAACCGTGATAGCTAGATAGTTAAAATTTTCACAGATTATGTATTTCTGTTGCCGCTATAACAACAAATACTAAAAACAGAATAAAATAAATATTTAAGTGGGGCTCCCATACAACAAACGCGTTTTTTGCCGTTTTTTATAGATAATGGCACGGAACCCTTCGTGCGCGAGTGTGACTCGCACTTGGCCAGTTTTATTTTATTCCTTTTCTTTTGAATGTCGACAGCATGTTGACCAACTTTGCCTAAATCAGTATATTAATATCTCATATAGATTACTCAGACCCAGACCGCTATAGTTCCACATCTGGTACCCAGATCTTCCAAAATTAGCATTTAAGTTGCCGAAGACTAATAGCTATATAACAAAAAAAGTTTCATCAAAATCCGTCCAGTAGTTTTTGCGTTAAAGCCAGACAACGGACAGACAGACAAAAATTTCAAAATGTTTTTTTTTTGCTTGTGTTACTTGTATGAAGACCCCTAGGAGTGTTTTTTTTAGTTTTTATTCAATGTACAGAATTGAACTCTTCTACAGTTTTATTATATGTATAGAATACTGCAGCTGATAAGTAAACTAACCCTGATGAATAATATCAACATTAGAAGATAGAGGCAGGTGGGGAGATGGGGGGTGCAGGTACACTTGCTTTGCAGTAACTTTCCACCGGATAGTTATAAACAAATCTTTTAAGTAATGCTAAAAAAGTAGTACCTAAATATTCTAGTGATGTGAGATAGTTAAGTACCTAGTTAGGGAGAAATAGTAATTAAGTATTAGGTAGGTATTTAAATGGATTTACAAAAAAGGTAATGCAAATATTGCTCTGCAGGATGCAATTATAATTTTATAAAATTTGTTATTTCATATCAACTAAATTTAACTTATCGGTCATAGTTAATATTAAATTAGTGAATGCCTATATCAACAAGCATTTAATTCTTGTTTTTTTTTTAGATCTAAGTTGTTATTAGTTGTTTTAATATAATATGTTTCAAATTTTCAATGATCATGACTGTAATCCCCAAGTAGGTACGCTAGACATCCTCTCGGATTTCCAGGCGCTCAGATCATCGAAGCTCTTTAGAGGGGGTAGTAAAAGGCACGTCCAAACATTACATTTGGCACATGCCCACATTTGCAATATAAATTCATAAACTAAGACAAAACTAGTACAACACAACAACTAGACTCTGCTTTGTCACACTCAAAACTTGGACTAGGCCCACAGACGAGTGAGGATGACGACATGATGAGGAGAGTTGATGGTTTGCGATGCGTTTGCGTTACGTTTTCGTTGAGTTGCGTTAACGCTGCGCGCGCATGCGAGTTTGCAGATCGCACTAAATTAAACTGCTTGTCTTTGACGGTGGGTAAACAATTCGTCGTACCTACTCTACCTAGGTATTAGGTACCCAGTTGGGATAGGTACAATACTTTGTTCGCAAATTAAATCAAACAAAATTCATAATAATTTCATTACAAACTCGTGGATATTTTTTTTATAGCATTTTGAAAGCAGGGGTGTGCCTGCTTTCAAAATGCTATAAAAAAAATATCCAAAAGGCGCTCTTCCAATTCGTTGGCAGTTGACATGGTACCTAGGTACCTTTACCTAGTCTACATTGCAATTGCACAGCCTTGCGTCCGCCAACTTATTTCACCGGCAACAGTAAATGTTGCATTTGCATGGCGATACAAATAGGTAAGTACCTACCTACCTAAAAGGAGCTCCTTATTCGTAGTGTGCGTGACCTAAATTGAATTCAATCACAGACAAGGCAATTATTTGTTTGTTACGATGGCATAGTCACCACATGGTATAGACACTACACCCATACACGTACACCCAACCCAACCAAGTCCGGTCTCAGCGACGACAAACAGCTGACGCACGTGAGTTACTGTTATTGCGAAGAGGTAATGAACTCGACTACGTCGCCTCTATTATTAGGAAATAGGTCGCGCGTGGGCGCCCACTTTTACCTACTCTTTGGCAGTAACTTATATCCATCCAGCTGATAATGATAAGAATCTAGGTCTCTCGCATTCTTCTTAGATTATCAGTGTGCAAATTTGATTGCACTAGGTAGGTAAGATATCCACTTAGGTACCGTTTTAATCAAACATCTTCACATCAGTTAATACAGATTTATGATTTGGGGGTAACTACCTACCTAACTAGCTAATTTTTTGTATCGATGGTTGAAGTGGTACCTATAGGTACTTACCTCCCTACGTAGGTAAGGTAGGGTAGTTTGACCAATAGATGAACGATTATAAGCGGAATTCAGTAGGTATGTTTTATTTTTTATCAAATCTCCTATACAATGAATATTCAATGTGTTTTTGGATGTCATTAGATATATTTACCTATATATTTTATGGTGCATTACCTAGTAAAACTGTTTTTACTCTAAGTTATTTCAAATCATGTTAAAATTGCAAAAAATATATATAAGTACCATTACCATATACCTACCTACCATTGAAAATTACTTATTTTATTATAACGTTGTTAGCTGTGTCAACTACGAAGCCCTACATTGCGCGTGACCAGATACGCACTTGGTCGGTTTTTTTCTTGCTTACCTCAGTACAATAAAAAATAACAAGGGACACCCGGATGGAACGAAGTTCTCACAAAATAACGTGGGACAAGGGAAGGGGAATCAACTTTGACTTCGACCTCGACCTCGACCTCGACCTCCACCTCGACCTCCACCTCCACCTCCACCTCCACCTCCACCTCGACCTCGACCTCGACCTCGACCTCGACCTCCACCTCGACCTCGACCTCCACCTCCACCTCCACCTCGACATCGACCTCGACCTCGACCTCGACTTCGACCTCCACCTCGACCTCGACCTCGACCTCGACCTCGACCTCCACTTCCACCTCGACCTCGACCTCGACACAATTTATATATGACTTAATAGATAATAATTATTAATTATATGACAGCCTCACAGCTCAGTTGGTAGTAACTCTGCCTTCAGCGCTGTAGGTTGTGGGTTCGATCCCCACCCAGAGCAAATATTTATGTGATGAACATAGATGTTTGTTCTGTGTCTGGGTGTTAGTATGTATCTTAAGTATTTATTTACAAAAAAAAAGTATTTAAGTATTCTATCAGTTATATAGTTCCCATAGTACAAGCTTTGCTTAGTTTGGGGCTAGATGGCGATGTGTAAAATGTCCACCAATATTTATTATTTATTATTATTATTATTATTGCGTTATTAATTCTCGAAATATAGAATTTCGGTATAAGTGAAGCTCACGGGCCTAAGCCAAGTGAGTATCACTTTAGATTTGTATGGTATTGGAGTCGTCCTGTAAAAACTTTCGAACAGTCCTGCAAGTGTTTAGAATTGCAGCCTTCTGCATCGTTACATATATGTTTTCCGGAAGATCTATGATTTTAAGGTACTGAAGTAGGTTTTTCGGTACTACTCCAGTACTAGAAAGCACTAATGGTATAATATAAACTTTATTCATCTGCCACATTCGTATAATTTCTTCTTTCAATTCTGTATATTTATTTATTTTTTCAGTTGTTGTTTTTTGAAGGTTGTGTGTATTTGGTATTGCAATATCTATTAGGTAAGTGGTATTTTTAATTTTATCTATTAGTGTTATATCCGGTCTATTGTTATGCACTGTTTTATCTGTAAGTATCGCTCTATCAAAATACATTCTGTAAGAATCACTCTCTAGAACAGGTTTCGGTGTGTATTGATAATATGGTGTAAGTTTTCCAGAAATAAGCTTGTGTTTAATTGCAAGTTTTTGGTGAATTATATGAACTACTTGATTGTGTCTGTGTGTATAATCAGTTTGAGTGAGGCTAGGGCAGGCACCAGTAATGTGTTGGATGGTCTCAGGGTGACGGTGACATTTCCTACATTTATCATTTTGGCTGTTTGGACTTTTTAGGATAAACTTTTTGTAATTACGTGTGTTTATTACCTGATCTTGAATTGCAACCATGAAACCTTCAGTTTCTGATAAAAGAGAGCCGTACTTCAACCACTTATTTGAAGCTTGCAGGTCAATATGTGGTTGTTCTAAATCTTGAACATGTCTTCCATGCAGTTCTTTGCCACGCCATCTGGAGAGTTTCTCGTTTTCATTTTCGTTTGATGTTTTAAATTGAAGTTCTTTATTATTAAGGTTTATTGGGGTAAAGTTTTTATCTAAATTTACTATTGCTAAGTGTATTTTACTCGTATTAGATTTGTCATAGAAAAAAGTTCTCAAGTTTTATATTTGCCCTAACCAAAGATTCTTAAGGTCTATAAGTCCCCGTCCACCTTTTATCCTATCCAGTGTCATTCTCTCTATAGCAGATTTTGGGTGTAAATAGTTGTGTTTAGTTAGTGTAGTTCTAGTTTTTATTTCTAGTTTTTTGATGTCTGTGAAAGACCATTTAACAATCCCGAATGAGTAAGTTAACACTGGAATGGCGTAAGTATTGATAGCTTTAAATAGATTTTTAGAATGGAGCGGTCTTTTACATAGCACGTTCAATCTGTGAAAATATTCTTTTCTGATATCTGCTTTAATTTCAATGTGGTTGATAACTCTAGCTTGATGTAAACCTAAATATTTGTATGTTTCATTTTCTTCCATCACATTAAATACATTATCTTCACCATCATTGCTACTAATTACTTTGCCCCTGCGTAAATTTAGTGTTTTGCATTTATCTAAACCGAATTTCATATTAATGTCATTACTAAATTCTGTTGTTATTTTAATCATTTTTTTAAGGTCTTTTTCATTTTTACTAAATAACTTTATGTCATCCATATACATGAGGTGACTGATGGTGGCATTGGTTGATAGTTTGTATCCAAAGTTAGAGCTATTTAATAAGTTAGATAGTGGGTTTAGTGCCAGACAGAACCATAGAGGACTAAGTGAATCTCCCTGGAAAATACCATTTTCGATCGAGATTTCATCTGTGGTGATAGATATAATACTGTTCCGTAACGAAAGTGTTGTTCGCCAGGTACTCATGGTATTCTCCAGGAAGGTGATTATGTCAGGGTTTATTTTATAAATTTGTAGAACGCGAACTAGCCAAGAATGGGGTACGCTGTCAAATGCTTTTTGATAGTCAATATATGTTAAGTGTAAATTACGGTTATGGGTGGTTGCGTGTTTGAGTACGGTTGAATCTATGGCCAATTGTTCTTTGCATCCTCTGTGATTCTGTCTGCATCCCTTTTGTTCTTCAGAGAGTACGTTATTGCAACTAAGATGGTTATAAATTTTGCGGGTGATGCAAGATGTAATTAATTTGTAAATTGTAGGTAAGCAGGTAATTGGACGATATTGTGAGGGCTCAGCTGTATTGTTACTTTTAGCGAGCATGTATGTGATCCCTCTAGTTGCAAATGGTGGGAGTTCTTCATTACCAACAATGATATCTGTAATGATTTTTGCGAAAGATTCATGTAGCACACTAAATTTTTTATACCAAAAATTGTGTACTCCATCTATGCCTGCCGCTTTCCAGTTCTTCATTTTCCGCGTGATCAATTCTATATCTGATTTTGACACTTCTGTAAACTCCATCTGTTCAATTTTTTTTGCATTATCTTCCTCTAATTTTATCCAATATGCTTGCTCATTGTGCTCTTTTTCTTTTTTCCATATAGTAGCCCAGTAGTTTTTAAGATCTTGTTCAGAGGGTAATTCACTAGTGTTGTTAATAGGATTATTTTTGAGTGCTCGATAAAATCCTTTCTCGTTGGTGTTGAACAGTTTGTTGTCTTCTTTTCGCTGTAGTGCCTTTTTATATCGTGCTAGCCTTTGAGATTTAAGTGTTAGCTTTTGTTTTAATGTATCTAAAAACTCCTCCGGTCTTTTATTGTCCTTTTCATGAATTGAGTGAATTTTGTATTTTTCGAAAATTAAATGAACTTTTTTTACTAAATTTGAATGTCTATTATTGTTTATATATTGTGTTAGTCTGCCGATATCAGCACGAAGTTTTTTAATGTCATTTTCTAGTCGGATTTGCCACGAAGGTTTTTCGTTGTTTGGTTTTTTTGGGTGACTACTCTGGTCGAAAGAAATTTTGTATCCTAACAATGTTGAAATAACTAAAGCACTACAGTATACGAGTGTGTGAATGTGTGTCAAATTGGAGTCAGGGGTAAAAAACCTACCTAGTATTTCTTGATTAAAAGCGTGAACAAATTTATATAGATATTTATTTTCTCTAAGGCGCGGTAGTCTTGGTCTAGATGTTGGATCAGTCCCTGAGTATAACTCAAGAGCTGTTTTAAGGTGGTCTAGTAACTCTTGCATGGATTGGTTGGTTGCCAGAACATCGCCAGAATCAGATGTCCGCATAGTCGAGGTATCAAAGTTTGACACTATGGTTGATTCTTGAGGCGACTCAGTAGGTGTTGTAATCTTATCTAAAGACTGACTTAGGGATGTTAAGTAAGTAATAATGTTATGTTCCGATTCTAACTCCGATGCTATCACTAATGGTGTTGAAATAATATTAATTTCCTTTTCGAGTCTAAGTTGTTCTGTTACGTCATGTTTTATTTTATTAATGCTATCTACCGATAAAAGTTTGTTGCGAATAATCACTCTTCTTTGGTCGGCAATTCTTTATATATCTAAGTCAGGGTAATTTATTTTGAACTGTTCAAAAAGTTTTTTACAGTACATTGTCCTATCTGTTTCTAAATTAGTTACGTAGAAATATGTGCGCATGATGAACTCATTCAATTCAGTATTCCATTTCATGCGCACTCTTGGTTTACCAGCTTTGGTGGTCGCAGGTTGGATGACCGAAGCCTCCTGCGAAACATCCTCAGTTGATCTAATTGCTGCTCTACTATTGCTGTTCTCGACGTCTGTCGAAAGTTGTCTTCTGGCATGGCCAGATGTGGCCGAAAAAATCGGCGAAAGAGAAGAAGGGGAAGAGGATTTAGAATGTAAATTTAAGTAAGAAGGTGGAGAAGATGGTAGAGATGAAAGTGAGGAAAAAGATGATAGGGTTTCCAGAGGCTCTTCAGCCCTATCAATTCGGCTTTGATGGCTCCCTTCCTCAATGGGGGCAAGCTGAACTACTCCCACGTCTTGTTTGGTCGTGATGACCTTGCCGGTTCGAGATGTGCTCCGGCTTCTAGTCAGCGGTCGTAGGTTATACCTTCTGTTGGACTCACTTTGTTCGGGTTCCCCGGCTGAGGGCCGTCCATTACCCCCGCCACCGATGGCTTGCATGCTGTAGCGCCCAGCATCGGCTCCAGGCGCGCCCCGACGATCACCCTCGGGAAGCGATCCTATACTTACATACTTATTACGACTCTCCATGTTGATGGGTTTGCCATTGCCCTTTTTAGTCACCTGCTAGGTTATTTTGTTGCGAGTGTCCGCCCCCCACGTGGCTTAGATGGTCAAGCGCGGACGTAAGGTTGGGCTTTGGGGGGCTTATTATTATTATTATTTATATATTAATAGATATACTATAGCAAAAAAGTGTCGTGACAACTTTTCGTGACAACTTTTCGTAAGAATTTTTTCCGTCTAGCCCCCTTTCACAACGCGCGATAAGGAACTTCGTTCCAAAAACTTCACAAATATTTTATAAGTTATCTGTCACTCAAATTCGTAATTAAGTAAGGTAAAGAAATAAGAGCGAAATTGTTTTAATATTTTTTTAGGATATCTTAATCAGGGACTGAAAGCGGTAGAGGTTAACGGTATTGGTACCGCAAAAATATAACGGTACCGTTATTCGATAGCGGTTGGGCCATACCGAAATTATACCGGTATGGAATAACGGTATCGAAAAAATCTTGAGTGTCGTTCGTCGGCTATGAGAGAAGGGAGGAGGGGGGGGGGAGGGCGCGTGAGGGGCAAAACTCAGAGCGAGTTCGTTTGTTGTGAACGCACACACACGTCTTTGTCAATCGAGCGACACACAGGTTAATATAACTTTGTTTGTTCTGTTCTGTTGCGCACGCGTTCACGCACAGTAGGTAGGTACCTACCTACCTTTAACTATAGATTTTGACACGGGTCTTTATCACGTAATTAAGTACCTACCTTTAATTTATTTTCCCGACTATGACGTCTGCTCGCGACCATGGCTATTGTAATTATTTGTAGGTAAGTAACATAATCGAAATGTCGGGAAAATAAATTACCGGCAGGTAGGTATTTACCTAATAAATACACATAACTTCTCTTTTATTTCTTTATGATAAAATTTAAATTAAAGTAGGTGGCGATTCTATTGTGCCCATAAAAAAATTTCGGAATCCTAAAACACCATCGCTCTTATTCCTTTACGTTAAAGTCTAAATTTGCGTAACCTCAGGATGACAGTTTTAAAACGTAGGCTAGTTTTAAGTAATTTAACTATTTTTTTACGTAAATCTAGTCAATAAAAGTAAAGTGAAATTTTGATTTTCTTATTTATTTCGTTCATCAGAAATAAACGAAAAAAAATAATTCCAAATTTAAAATTTTGAGATTACTCAAATTTAGACTTTATTGTAAAGGAATAAGAGCGAAATTGTTTTAATTGTTTATTTTTTTGGAAATTCTAATTGTAGAACGTTGCCAACAGAACAATTAATTACTGATTAGCGTATTAGATTATGACCTGTATTTAAATATAGGACAATTTTTATCTATACCCGGTCATAGTCTATCTATAAACCAAATTTCAACCAAATCTGTCTGTTTAGTAGTTGAAGTAGTTGTAGGATGGATGTTTGTTACTGTGCAGTCGGCGGATCTAGGCACTGGTGATGTTAGCCGTTTGGATGCGCGGCAGACAATTTTCGACTTTATACAGTGACATAATAACCATTTGTGCGTTTCTACGGCTAACTTCACGAGTGCCTAGATCCGCCGACTGCACAGTAACAAACATCCATCCATCTACACAAACTTTCGCATTTATAATATTAGTAGGAAATATAAAATAAGTAATAAAGATAACATTAATACATGTTTAAAATTTGCATAGTTTTTTTATTTTTAATCAATTTTGTTGTACATCTAGTGTTTAAAAGGTGGATAAGTTACTTGGATTTCTTCGCCCATTTTATGTTGCCCTTTTACTGCGTCAACAATCTTTAAGATATGCCTATACGCCATGTTTCGCATACATGGACGTACAAATTGTAGCTCATCCAAGAGCATGTGACAGAAATGATAACTTCCCTTATCAATTTTATTTTCTCTGACACAATCATCGCATTCGAAAACACATTCAGTTCCTGGTTTCTCTTTTTCTTTTTTCGGCGACGGCATACAGTTCTTCAAATGTAAATCAGATTCATATACAGGGGACACTGGGGCTGATGGCGATCCTTCATCAGATGAATTAGAAACTCGTCTATGATCTGCTTTTTTGCGTTTGCTAACTGTCGGCAAAATACTCTGCGACATTCCAACATCCAAGCCGCAAAAAACATCTGATGACAGACGTCTTTTTCTACCTAAAAAAAGGTTATACACATTGAGAAGAAATAAATAAAACCCACATACCATTTCCCACAAATTAATACAGTTTTCTGCCCGTCCATATATTTATTTATACTTATTTTGATGGAGTTAGTCATCTGTGGCAGTTATTATAATAACAAATAGATTTATGTTAAACTAATAAATAAATAAATAAATAGATATATATTGTTGGACATTTTACACATCGCCATCTAGCCCTAAACTAAGCAAAGCTTGTACTATGGGAACTAGTTAACTGATAGAATACTTAGGTAAATAATTTTATACTTAAGTAGGTACATAAATAATTATGATAGATATAGTTAGGTACTAACACCCAGACACAGAACAAATATCTATGTTCATCACACAAATATTTGCCCCGGGTTGGGATTGAACGCACAACCTACAGCGCTGAAGAAATTTTAAGTTTCGGTTTAGGCTGTGTGTTGATAGATCAGTCAGTCAGTAGGTAAAGCAAAATTTTTATATATGTAGATAGGTAAGTAAATACGATATAAACTTCGAAAAGTGAGGCATCTATTCCCAGTCTTACCCTTCACTACACACGCACAACAGTGAGGCATCTATTCCTAGTCTTACCCTTCACTACGCAACAGTGCATAGGTGGGTGGGTCAAACAAATATCTACCTATTATAAATTTTTAATTATAGGTAGGTATTAGGTAACCTATACTTACCTACCACATACCACATAATATTTATACTTTAATAGTAAGTAAAGTACATAGGTACTACCTACTCTATACGGCTTTCAATGCAGTTTAGGTGAAATAGGTAGGTAGGTATTCTCTAAAATTTATGAGAATTCCAATTTATATGTCCCACCTAAACTTCATTGAAAGCCATAACATGATAAACATAGTTTTTACGAAATAAGCCGGCTGACCCGGGTTGGTGGATCTTGGCATCTGTGAAGTGAGCTGTTTGGTTGCGCGGCAGACAATTTTCGACCTTATCATGGTTTTGTGTCACTGACACAAAACCATTTCTGCGTACACACAGCTAACTACACGAATGCCTAGACCCGCTGGCAGAACTGTAGGTAGGTACCTACCTACCTAGGTGGGTAGGTACCGAGGTAGGCAGGTACCTACATTCAATAGGTACAAAACATAGTGAGGCAGGTAAGGTCAGTAGGTACCTACCTACCTACGTGCCGTGTCACAGCAAGATGTGTCACTGGGTCAAAAATTGTCTGCCGCGCAACCAAACAGCTATCTTTACGTAGGTAGGTAGATACTTACCTAACTAAACTAAGATCCGCCGACAATACCTACTAGGTAGAGGTAGATACAGTACCTACTACGTAGGTAGGGAACAGACCTATCATCTAAGTAATGAAATTTTGAGTTCGATTTTGAATTTGCAGTTCGCTATAGGTATAGTTCGTATGTCGCATCACACACAACTGAAACTGACACAACACAACAAAACAAACGTAGTAAGTCGTTTGATGCACCGACCGCCGCCGCACTGTGGATCGAAAATCGACTTTCAAAGACATAGGCGAAAAAAAAAATTTTGGTCGGTTTTTTGCTTGAAACGGCTTCCATTAATCATTAATATGCCTAAATATATCATGATATACAATTTGGTGGGAAAATTGTCGAGTTATATTTTTTTTTACGAAAAAAATGTATGAAAAGCATATAAAAAATCCAGATATCTCCGGAAGTGCAAAGATAACCGTTATATCCTTGCATACAGTTATAGTACCAACTATTATTGATTTTTTGGCATACAACATATAACTCGAACTACTGCACATTTTGAAAAAAAAAATTATCAAAAAATTTAATTTATTTTTGATCTCTCTCAAGTGAAGACTTAAGGAAATCGGTTAAAAAAAGGTCCCCATCGGCAAATTGTATGCTATAAATAATAACAGACACGTGTTTTCTTGTTTGGCTGACGTTGAAATACCAAAAAACAAAGCTCAATAGCAAATAGGTTTAAAGAATTTTATTTCTCATAAAAACACAGAGTTCACTTAAAATGAGATACAAAAATTCAAATTCAATTTAGGAACTATTTTTAATGTTATCGAAAGCGAAATCTTTAAATTTGATTACATCAATCAGTTCCCCTGATGTTATTGCCTGCAGAATTACAGCAAATCTGCGGACTAACTCTTCGTCCAGCCCACAGATGGCTGCAGTTTTGTCTGGAAACTCAAAAAATCTTCTTGCCGTGTTTCCGTCATTTGTGGTTCCAGATCCTTGCTTAACAATATCGATAAGAAGATTGAGCTCGTTTTTAAATTTGTCCTGGATATATTTTTTTCTTGCTTCCAACATTTCTTTGTGGTCATTTCCTCTCGCAGCCCACTTTTTAAAATCGAGTCGGTATGATATATGAAGAAGGCATTCCATACAATTAATACGTGCATGCAATGTAGATAACCCTAATTCTAATGCATCAGAGGATACAGGCTTCAATGAAACTGTACCTAAATTATTCATTTCAGTGGGCTTAGCTAAGCACAGATAGCACGCAGCGTGTGACTTAGCTTCAGAAAGATAAGTACATACTTTGCCATCAATCATCGTCATCATCAGTTTATGATTCACCATATTTTTTTTACATTCTGTGGGGAGTAAAGCCTTAATTTCGTCATCCATGTTTGCCTTTTTTTCAATGACTAATTCTTCACTTTCTTTCACAAAACTAAACTCCACTGTACGAGAATATGATGTTGAGCAGGGCTTTGGATTTTTCCATAGGGTTTCATCACCGTTTGTTAGCTTTAGAGGGACGAGAGATGTCATCTTGCTCACTGTCTATTTTCTGCTTGTACCGGCTTTGGTTAGATGCACCATCAAATCCCCACTTCGATATCAATGTCAACTGTTGGTCCTGTATTTTGTTTGGGAAACTTTCAAGGATCCTCCTTACTGTTAAATCCAGTAATCCTTGTAAAGTAATCTTTGCTGAGGAATCTGTCACTGTTATTAATTGCTTCGGAGGATAACATTGCAATTTTGCCTGTTGCACCTTTTAGTAAGACGGGTAAATATCAATAGCACCTTCTCGAATGGCCGATTCCCTTAAAGTTATGTACTGCCACTTTGTAAGCTTTAAAGACAGGAGCAACCCCAAAGTTTTTTCTGCCGTAAATGAAACATGACATTTCGGTCTTTTTATGAAGTCACTGATTTTCGCAGCAGCTTCTGGGGTTTTCAACATATATTCGATGACGGATGCAATGTCCTCACGACCATTTTCTTTTAAGAGTACTGCAGCTGAATTCGTCAACTCAATGGGGTCCATACCATACCTGTGTACTCTTCCGGACCTCCTTTTCTTCTGCTTGTTGCCTAGATCTTCGAAAGGTTTCCGAGGTCTTTTAGTCATCGTTCCAACTGATGATGACGATGAAGGTTCCGCGGTGGTAAAGTCTTCGGTAATCGATCTTTCTTCACTTGGTCCCTGGGTGAGAAGACTAGTTTGAACGCAGCTTGGCCAATCAACATTTGCTTGAAGCCAATCTTCATAATCTTTTCTGAATGCTCTTGTGTTTCTGCCGCAATTTTTCCATCTCTGTGAAGCAGCTCGTGAAAATCTTCGACAAAACTCTTCCAGAGTAACCTTATCTTCATTAGAAAGGTGATCACCTAGACGAGATAATACTGCCTCGTACAGAACTTCATGATTTTGTAGCGAACCTGCACCTTGAAGAACAACAACCAAATCTAAGTTAGTGCTTAAACTTTCCATTTTAATGATTAAAAAACTGAGAGATGTTCACTAGTAAATAGTTCAGAATAAACTGAAGTAAAAAATATTTCCGGTGCAGTTTTATGCACTTAATTAGGTATTAAATAAGGTATTTTTGTACCTAAGCTACCTGTCTTTTGTTAACTACCGATCATTGTTAATACATTCCTTGAAATTTGAACAATAAGCGGTCTGACAAAACATAATCTTGCCTAATTAGGTAGTTAAATAACATTAAAAATAGTTCCTAAATTAAATTTGCTATTGAGCTTTGTTTTTTGGTATTTCAACGTCAGCCAAACAAGAAAACACGTGTCTGTTATTATTTATAGCATACAATTTGCCGATGGGGACCTTTTTTTAACCGATTTCCTTAAGTCTTCACTTGAGAGAGATCAAAAATAAATTAAATTTTTTGATATTTTTTTTTTCAAAATGTGCAGTAGTTCGAGTTATATGTTGTATGCCAAAAAATCAATAATAGTTGGTACTATAACTGTATGCAAGGATATAACGGTTATCTTTGCACTTCCGGAGATATCTGGATTTTTTATGTGCTTTTCATACATTTTTTTCGTAAAAAAAATTATAACTCGACAATTTTCCCACCAAATTGTATATCATGATATATTTAGGCATATTAATGATTAATGGAAGCCGTTTCAAGCAAAAAACCGACCAAAATTTTTTTTTTCGCCTATGTCTTTGAAAGTCGATTTTCGATCCACAGTGCGCCGCCGCCGCTCCCCGCCGCGCGGGGGAGTGAGAAAACCTATAATATTTGGGTAGAAATTGCGGTATCGTTATTCAACCTTTAGTATACCACTATGAATTTCGGTAGAAGCTTTTCGGTACCGTTATATTTTTAGGTATTGAAATATATGGAATACCGGAATTTATCGGTATGACGTCATATCGATAAATAGAGGTATCTTAATTTTTCGGTTATTCGGTCCCTGATCTTAATTTTAGCACGGTGCCAACAGAGTCGACATCATTATGTAGTTAATACCGACACCGTGTCCTAAATAGGTACGGGTAGGGTACCCAATACCCATACCCATACCCACCCAACATTAGTTTACTTTTGATAATTGTGTGGGTGGTGCTTGCATTGTAGTTGCAGTTGCAGCACTGCATTGCATAGTGCATTCATATGATACGTTTACTTGCGCCGCCCGTCACCCTCCTTATCTTAAAGGTAGCTTTGGACTGAGTAATAGGTACACGAGTAAATAAGCACCTTCATTGTCCTATGTATGTACCTATCCTAACAATGTTTTAAATGTTATCAACGTTGACGCTATCTCGAGCATCTATTCTACATGATGCGAGTAACAAGCCAGTAGACAAGACAAGACCGATTCGTATCTTGGCACTTCATTGAGCCTCTTCATAATAATGCCTAATGATCGAATGACGAACTAAGTCTGAACCAGTTGTGGACGAACGGGACTCTGCCGATGCCGATGCCGATGCCGCAGTGCTCCTGCACTCAGTATCTCAACTTCGAGCAAGTTTCGACACCCGAGCAGTACTACATCTGAGTTTTGTAATGTACCTCATGTACATGTGGTGTATCTCGCTCGTGTAAATTAGTATCGCCCTGAATTTTGTATGTTTTTGTTGTATTTTCTTGGGCATCATTATTCGATGGTTAAGAGGTTTTGTACTTCTATATTTTCCTAACTTGGAGCAGTATGGTATGGACCTGTGACTTATTATGTTTGAGTTGCGTCACTGGTTCCCAACTAGACGATTGGCGATGCTGATGCCACCGGTCGGAGCCCCTTCTCCGCGAGAGAGAACACGCGAGATGCGAATGTGGGCCGCCCCTTCCCTCCTCTCGATCAGATGACCCAGATGTTCCGGTCCATCTCTTCACGCGTGCTACCTGTTACACCATTGCCACCTAGACTTCACATAGCTAGCGCAGTAGAGACATCATAATTAAGATACAATACAAGAGAACGTCTAATAGGATTGACGCGAGTCCACTGTCCGCCATGAAGGAAATAAACTAGGTGCGAGTGTGACTGGTAAAGCATTTAAGATTGTTTTCTTGTAATTAGTCAATATCATGCATACATAAAAACATACATAAAATATACTGCGCTGGTAACGCAGATCAGCACGTTGGTAAATGATCGCTCCATCCAATGTCACGGCTCCAATTAATGGTCGGACGATATGTTCCGCCGAATCATTATATTAGGTTTGTTTGATCAGCTTGCTTCCATAGAAACATAGGTACGCATTTTAAGTCCTACGGATATTTGACTCGAATTACGTAGATATATTCAAATAATTTGCTCGCTTGTGGTCTTTAGATATTTCCTTGTTACTGTTCATCTGGTAACTGGTACTGGTATAGGTAACACCTATCGCCAACAGACTGCTGTCTATTTATAACTGTCTTTATTTGGAAGCTTAAAACTGCCTTTGATATGATTGAATTGAATGCCAATTAAGTTTGTAGCTACGACATTATGTGTTCGAGCCTTGAGCCTGATTGTCCGTTAGAATGTCCGGCCTCAATCACTAATGCCCAAACTAAATAGCATTAGCGTTAGCGGAGCCTTGGTGTCACTGAAATTAAAACTATTTAGATACGATAAAGACGAGGATCTCTTCTAATCTTCTTTAAAGCTAATTGCTTCTTACCCAATCGATGCCGATGTCTTGTTTCCATAGCTCGCTTTGTGAGACACAACAAACAATACAAACGAGTAGGTATAGGTACATACAATGCAAGCACAACACAACACTACAGATAGGTATTTTAAGTAATGATAAAATTTGAGAATAAAATGTCCTTTCAATAAATTGAAAGAATAAATTGCCCCCACCATGACAAGCAAAAAAGCGGCTTGGCCGTACCATCCTTTTCTCGAAGCAGTTCAGGCCATTTTCGCCATTACCTCCTATAACTTCATGGTGGATAAAACTAGAAGCCTGAATTTTCTGTAACCAAACAGGCATTATACATATAAACACAGTATAATTTCAAATTTCATTCAATTTGAACCAGTAGTATAAGAATGAGTCGTGTTGGCCGAGTGGGAGGTACCTCAACTTTCAATCTGAAGGTCGTGGGCTCGAATCCCGGCGTGCAATCAATGGATTTTTCTGTTCGAAAAAATTATATGCGCATCAAAAACACGTGCTCAAAACGGTGAAGGAAAATACCGTGAGGAAACCAGTTAGTATTCTTATAAGCGGCGATGGGCTTGCAACCTGTCACGTATAGAATGCTAACTACTGCAAAATGTGGGCATGTGCCAAATATAATGTTTGGACGTGCCTCTGACTACCCCCACTAGACATCATCAAAGGATCTAAGCGTCTGGAGATCTGAGAGGATGTCTACCGTATTTGGGGACTACAGTCGTGATCCTATTTATTTATTTTTATTTATTAATAATAGAATTGTAACTAGGTAGTCAAATTTCTTATTTTGTCACTCACTCACCGACCGACTGACTGACTGACTGACTGACTTACCGTTTAGCAAAACCTAAGGCACTTCTAGTAGACATAGCTTCAAATTTTGATTACAATTAGTGTCTAGTTTATAAATCAAGCAAAAACTAAAATATTTTGCAATTTCGGTCTAGTTTTCTAGATACCCGACTGCTAAAATAACTTTGTAACCCAATACAAATATATAGGACAAGCTGACCCGGCGAACTTCGTATCGCTTTAGAATTAACAAATGCTGTGTTAAGATCCCGTTCCCGTTCCCGTTCCCTATCCCTATCCCTTTCCTATGTGCCAAATATAATATTTGGACGTGCCTCTGACTGCTATCGACAACTCATGACAACACTTCCCATCCCTAGTGAATCACGTCATCTTGAACCAGCCAATCAGATTGCATTTTTTCCCACTCCCCCAGTACCCCATACCTCACCGACTTGACAGAGTTGTTTGGTTGAAGTAATGAAGCCATTAGGCGTCTATTAGGCTATGTAGTCGATGCTCACACACCACGTACTGGCGCCGTTGTAGTACATGCTATGTATCAGAGATGGCACTGTATGTGAAAAAATATTTTCCCTGTTTTCCTGCTTTTCTCTTGAAATTTTTACTGAATTTTCTTTGCTATAAACCTCACGGAGCCAGAGACCTTTCCAACGAATGCAAAACCGTGGAAATCGGTTCGTGCTTTCTGGAGTTATAGCGTCAGGAAGGAAAACCCGACTTATTTTTATATTATAGATTACAAAGTTCCATTTGAAGATACCTAGATATGATTTTGTTCAAAGTTTCGAAGGTAACTTGTAAAATGGTCAACCTTATTACGTAAAGGTTAGCTAATTACGTAATAACATAGACAAAAGGACACATAAAGTAGGGAAGGACTGAATAAATTAACCGACTTGGTATTAAATGGATCTCACGACTTTTTACAGTAGAAGAACTGAGTTGCGTTAGAGACTTGGCTTTTTATAAGCTTTTATTTAACTTGCAACTATGTTTGTGTATAAGTTATGTTTGTGAAATCTTGCAACTCAATTTTAAAGCAGTTATCTTCAATCGAATGAGCTGAAATTTAGCATACTTATGTAACTTCGGTGACAATGCAATAATATGGTGACAGCGAGCTGGTCTGATGATGGAGATCGAATGAAGCTATAGGAACTGCCTAACTACACAACATAACTACCTACGTCGTGTTTGGGCTTGTTGGATTTGTCTTGACGAGTACTAGAGCCCTAGAATTTATAAAAGCTTGATTTTAAAAACATAATAAAAAAAACATTTTTACAAGTTATGTTTTTGATGGCATTCTTTTTTTTTTGCAAAGACTGAATGTGAATTTCATATGAAATGAGAAAAAAAAACTAACATGTGAAATTATGAAATCCCATTTAAATTAAGGCACATCCCGTTCAGATTTTATTTGAGACAGAAAGTGATTGGTTGCTTTCTTTGTCTATTAGGAATAGGAAGGTATTATGTCCTAAGTTCCTCAGGATGCAAATTCCGGAGTAGGTACGACTGATTGGAGCTGGTAGGTATTTAGGTATAGCCTCTATCGTGGGGCGTGCATTGGTTTACTTGTCATAAACATGAACAGAGCCGGTTAGAATGTTGTTTCACGCGTCAAACAACATTTAGAATGATGATATTTAAACAAAAACGAATAGGACACCAGCAGTAGGAGGTAGGAGCCACCGAGGCGCAAACAGCGCGCTCTAGCCTAATGCCGGAAACACACTTACGTGTCGTGTCGTGGCGCGACACGCCACTAGCTAATCGCTTTCATACATTTAGTATGGTTAGAGACACATTTGGGTGTCGTGTCGTGTCGCAAACGCTATCTTGCGATTGGCTAGTGGCGCGACACGCCACGCCACGACACGTAAGTGTGTTTCCGGCATAACAAATCGCCAATACAGTAGGAATACAATCGGAGGTAGGTAGGTATGTACATTGTACAAGTACCTACAAGCCACTTCCTCACGCAAGCTCCGGCAAAGCAAGATACCACTTAACTAGTAGCGCCGAGTCTTCGTTTACCTCGTAGGTACCTACCTACCTACCTAATAAATTATCGTCATTATAATTAAGTACCTACACGAGTCTCAAGTTCAGAGTTTTATTCATAAATAAATGAAATTTATATTGCACTAGCAGTTCGCCCCGACGTCGCACGGGTGTAATAATGATTTTATGGGTATTTTGTGTACACCTTGGGTTACATTATCGAAGTTTTCATATGGATCCCTAATAGTTAGACATATCGCACCTTCGGTAGAACAAGGGCCTAATTGCCCAGTTTGTGATTTTACAGGAGAGACACTTTAAGATTTTTTTGTGATTAGAGTCAATTTATCTTCTTCTTATATTGACCTTGAGGTAATTTCCTTAGTGTGAAATATACCTTATAGTTTTGTGAATAATGGCGTGCTCTCTACAATGCTTAAATATTTATAGTTTTAATAATTTTCATAAGTATAAATATAAAAATTTACCCACACTTAGGCCTTTGTTCCACCAACATTCTTAAAAAATAGTACATACAAAAGCACAACTGATCCAACGACTTTGTACCTCCAAATTATCTTCTAAGAAATGGGCATAAGTAAAGAAAGTGAGACTTTGTTCCTCCAAAACTCTGAAATTAAAAGGGCATATTTACCTTAACGACTTGTACGCTCCAGCTGACAACCACTCTGCGCGCCGGCAGCGCCGCAACTGACCAATAGGATTTTGTCGCGCCAATACGTTTGAAAAAACGCTTCAATGTGACAAAGGCACTGTCGCCCTCTGGCGAAATTAGATGGAATTGAACGAGTGCCTTTGTTCCTCCGGGTAAAAATACGTTTTAAAAGCACTTTGGCATACTTAAGTCATTTTTCGAAAATTTGTTAGTTCGGCCCTTGTTCTACCGAAGGTGCGATATGGTATTATAGACTTTTTTGTAGATATTGATGTTATCTATAAAACTGTCGAACATTACTTGGCTCTATTGTCAACAATTTCCGCAGCGTACACGATATAATGATTTTTCATGGATCTTTTTCACACGTTGGGTTACATTATCGAAGTTTTCATACGGATCCCTAACGTTTTTGAAAATATTCTATAGCCTATGTTCATCAGGGATAATGTAGGATACTAATGGTAAAATAATTTTTCAAATCGGTCCAGTAGTTTCGGAGCCTATTCGTTACAAACAAACAAACAAACAAACAATCAAATCTTTCCTCTTTATAATATTAGTATAGATGTAATGTTTAGATGAGAGGAAATAAAGACTATTATTTTATTTATAAGTCTTACTTATGTAGGTATCTATCTATAAGTCTCGTCTCGCTCTCGTATGATGCAAACGCAGGAAAAAATCTAACAAAAACATACATAATAGGTAGGTAACTACTTACCAACCAACCCTGAAGCTATGCCTGAAGTCAATGCTACAAAAACTGCGTAGGTAGCACGTTTACTCAAGGAGCAGCCGTAGCCAAAGAATGTTAGATAGCAGTTCGAAGTGTAGGAAGTTACTGATGGGGAACCAGAGGGGTACTGAGGTGAAGCAACGAGGTCAAGGTGCTTAGCATAGGTTGGTAGGTACCTACTTAGAGTACTTACCTACATCTTGCGGTTTAGTGCACAATGCGACAGAATCAGAATAGAATACACAAACGCTTTGCAATTGCACCGGCAAGCGGCAACATGCGCCATCGACTTGCTGAAATCAATACATATTTATAGCTTTTTGCACAAAAGCTGTTGTCTGGCAAAAGTAGGTGGCGTTGCATTGCAAAATATGTTAGTCAATAGGGTATCGGTATAAAGGTAAGTAGGGTGGACAAAGAAGACCTTCTGATGCTAACGTCGAGGTTCAAGCTATGCGATCGAGGGATACCTACAGTTCGCTAAGTAGGTAGGTAGGTACCTATCTCACTATTAGGTAGGTACTGCTATCTGATAACGAAGACGCCGCAACCATTGTCTAAGGCTGCGTTTCCACCAGAGATGTGCGATGGAAATGTGTCGTGCGAGGATGTCTAGCTGTGCTGTGAAAATGTGTGGGTGTTTCCACCAAAGCTGTGCGATGATAATGTGCCTACGAGGATGTGTAGCGGAGCTGTGAAAATGCGCATTAATGTGTGGCGCGAGGATGCGTTGCGAAGCTGTGAAATGTGTCGACGGGGGTGCGGTGTAGTGGGAGCGGAGTAACGCGAACGCCTGCCTGCCGCTCACCGCGCTGCGCTCACGTCTCACTTTGCTGTCGTAAGCGCTTGTAGTCGTACGCATGTCGTGCGGTTGCGTGGCATAATGGACGAAAAATTAATTGATGCCGTTCAAAAGTTTCCGTGTTTGTGGAACACTTTTTTGCCATTTTACAAATGTAATGAAACTAAGGACGCTGCGTGGGAGGAAATAGTCAAAGAAATACAATATAAAGATGGTAAGTAATAATCATGTATTAAAATCAGGTATATTAAAATACAAGTTACAATATTTGGGTATTTATTGTGTGCGATGAATTCGTGACGAAATACGAGTATCTTGCCATGACACTTTTCCTTGATTATTGAAATAAGAGCAGTATTTCTCTCTTACATCATAACTATCACTTGACACGACGACGGAAATGCTAGGAACCGATACAAGAGTACTTGTATTTGTGTTATCAATGCAATCCAAATAATTACTTTGTCTTTCAATTAAAAAATTATGCATTACACATGTGGCTTTTACGATTTTGTCAACCGTTTCCACTCTGCATTCAAAGTCTTTACGATACACATACCACTTTCGTGCCAATACACCGAATGTAGCTTCTACAATGCGACGTGCCCTCGAAAGTCTATAGTTAAATATACGTTTCTGTTGGTCTAACTGGTCCCGCGGATATGGGCGCATGAAATTTTCCATCAAAGGAAAAGCCTCATCTCCAATGAATACAAATGGTACTGGTTCACCTCCTTCATATAATGGTTCAGGTTCTGGAAGATTCAATCTTTTTTCTTTCAAATATTTTCCAAAAACACTATCATCAAATATTCCAGCATCACTAAATCTTCCCATGGATCCCACATCAACCATTATAATCTTTCTCCTAGCGTCAGCTAAGCACATAAGCACTATAGAAAATCTTTGTTTGTAATTAAAAAAAGAGGACCCAGTGTTTGCAGGACACATTATATAAACATGTTTACCGTCTAGAGCCCCCAAACAATTTTTAAACTGCCATAGCTCTTGAAAATCCTTTGCTATTCGCTTCCAGTCGTCTTTGGTAGGTTTTGGAATAACAAGAGGTTGTAAAACAAGCCAAAGAGCATTACAAACTTCTGCCACAATTCTCGACACACTTGCTACTCCAATCCTAAAATTTTCTGCCAATCGTGTGAACGACGAGCCCGTGGATAAATACCTGCAAAAAAAGGAATGTTTATAATAATAGTAAGAAAAATAATTAACAAATAAAAAAGTACTCTTTACCTGTTACTGATTTTTTGCGATCTGTAAGACAACATGCTTGGTATAAAAATGTTATATTCCTAATCATAATTTTCTATTATTTCAGTGAAAAGCGCTAAGTATCGTTGGAAACAACTACGGGATAGCCATCGGGACGCGCTAAAGAGGCAGAAATCTAAAAAAAGCGGACAGGCTACAACCAAAACACGTGAATGGAAATACCAAAAATTGATGGAATTTCTTTTACCGTACATGGCCAACAGAGATAGAGAGTCAAGTTATAAAGAGGATATTTCGTCACCAAATAATGAAAATGACTCTTCGCAAAGCACTCAATATTCATTAAACCAAGATGACTCTTCGCAGAGCACTCAATATTCATTAAACCAAGATGACTCTTCGCAGAGCACTGAACATACACCAAATCAAGCTGACAATCCCAACAATCTTTACGAAATAGCCTCAACTTCAGGCATTTCAACAGATTCGGTCACCCCGTCATCATCAAAGAAGAAAAAAGGCGATGAATTATCAATTTTAATACAAAAACATATGAAAAATCAAGAAGATTTTCGAAAAGAAAGGCAAGAATTAAGAGAACTTTTAAAACCAACGGACTGCGATGATACTGATCATTTTTTTCTTTCAATGGCGAAAACATTTAAAAAATTACCAGATTACATGCAAGTTCCTTTAAAAAGGAAACTTTTTAATATGATTAGCGAAGCCGAAGAATCTTACGTGCTGACGTGGTATAATCAAAATATTGGTTATTCTTCAAGCTCTGGTAGCAGTATAGCAGTAGGTAGTAATATAGCAGGCCAGATGGATTTGCCGCCTCAGCTGGATCCTGAACAACTTGGTTATTCTTCAAGCTCTGGTAGCAGTATAGCAGTAGGTAGTAATATAGCAGGCCAGATGGATTTGCCGCCTCAGCTGGATCCTGAACAACTTGGTTATTCTTCAAGCTCTGGTAGAAATACAAATAAAACAGTGGGCCAGATGGATTCATCTTTCCAACTGGAAGCTGTACAACCAGCATCTCCGGGAACACAACATTCAGACCTACAAACGCCAAATACTTCAAACAAAGTAGGAACAGAGCCTAATTTGCCATGAAAAAGAGGAACTTGTTGTCTACTTATTTTGCAGATTATGATTACTTTTCAATTAATATGTTTAATAAAGACAAAATTGATTCAAACTATTTTACTTACTTTAAACATACCGCCAATTTTTCCTTGGTGCTGATGCATTCTCTGTAGTGAGTGTCTTCTTTCTTGATAATGTTCTCAATCAAATTGTGTAACTCATAAAAGTTACTTCTAGATACTCGATAAGAATTTTCGAATATTTCATCATCAGCCGTATGAAAAAAGGTAAAGAATTCTCCATGTAATCGATGATATTTAATATGGTTACGTATCCAAAACCTGTGTGTTCTTGTATTGCTCAAAATTATAGAACTAATAAACTCCGTATCTTCTGCTTCCATTTCTTCATCACAAATTGTTAAATATAAAAGTATTTTCTTTTTCCAATTATCCATATTATTATCTATTTTGCGCACTTCTACTTCCAACAAACTCCGTCTATGGACTGGCTGGTACAGTATGCGCAAACCTCGCAACACATCTTTCTCAACACACATCCCTCGCACACATCCCTCGCACACATCCCTCGCACACATCCCGCGCTTGTTTTGTATGCGCAAAAATCTAGCTCCGCTGAGCCGTTTCCACCAGAGCTGTGCTGACCGAGGCAAGGTAAATGAAGCGATCCTATTGGTTCTTTACAAACACATCCCTCGCTATGCATCCTCGCACATCTCTGGTGGAAACGCAGCCTAACGGTACGGTAGGTAGGTCGGTACCTACCTACCTAAATATAGGCTGCATCCGCGCCGTGCGTGTTACCTACCTGCTGCAAGCTTTGGCTTGGAAGTTGGAAGTTGGATTGGAGCCTTCAGTTCAAGCAGCAGGCAGGGGCGGTTGCGCAGGAGTGGAGTGGAGGGTGAAGTGAGGGGGGGAACGGTCAAGGCCGCTGGCGCACGCGGCTCTGTCTCTCTTCAGTTCAGTTCGCTTCGCGCCGAGTCCGCGTCCAGTCGTTTCGCCTCACCTCGCCTTCTCTCGTCTCGTTAAGTGCAGTGCAGTGTACAGTTACAGCTTCAGGTCGTCGACCGCGCGTCATGAACGCGTTCCCGCAGACACGGTCCGCGCCCAATCCCACACCCCGACTCTAACCGCACACTACACACACACACACAAGGTGAGCCGCCTACCCTCCTCTGCTACCCTAGTAGGTAGGTACCTACCTAAACAGCCGCCCGCGCATATCTGCCATGCCATTGCCAGCCATACCAGGCAGCCAGCGCCGAGATTCATTTCTTCAATTAGGTAGGTAGGTACCTACCTTCCTATAAGTCTGTTTGAAGTTTGATTGAACACGCACGAAGAATGTCTATTATAAATAAATAAACATCTTTAAGGTGATGCTTGACATTTTTGTTTTTGTGTACTCAACCTAAGTATAGGCTGAGTGTACCAGGATAAGACGGAAAAAGTGATAAAGCAGCATTATCTTAAAAACCATCAAACTAATAAAGAAACTGTCTTTCATTTTTGTAGCTAGTATGATTTAAAAAGAAAGAATTCAATAAAGAATTACATATAAATAAAACCGGCCAAGAGCGATTCGGACTCGCGCACGAATTGTTCTGTACCATCACTACATAGTATAAAGCAAAGTCGCTTCCCGCTTCCCGCGTCTGTATGTATAGAAACTACACAACGGATTTTCGGATAGAGTGATTCAGGAGAAAGGTTTATACGTATTAAACCCGCGCGAAGCCGGGGCGGGTCGCTAGTTATCTATAATTAAGGGTTTTTTGTAGACTTGAAACCCTAAAAACGGCGTTTGTTGTTTAGCAGGTGGTTTGTTGTATTTATAGCAGTGGGAGCCCCATTTAAATATTTATTTTATTCTGTTTTTAGTATTTGTTGTTATAGCAGCAACAGAAATAGAATAGAACCTACATAATCTGTAAAAAAATCAACTGTCTAGCTATCACGGTTCATGAAATATAGCCCTGTGACAGACAGACGGACAGAAAAGTATTAGTAGGTAGGTAGGTACCTAATAGGTTCCCGTTTTTGGGTACAGAACCCTAAAAATGAACTGTTTAGCTATTCGTAGTTTTGAATAAAAACTAAATTAGTATTTTAGGAGAGCCAAATAAATCTATCGAGAAAAGTTTCACCGATCGTGTTTCTGTCTATAATAATTTATCTAGATTAAATCCAAAAGTTAGGTATCTTTGTCATAAAAAAAACAAAACTGTACGTTTTGCGGTTATTGAGAAAAAACGATTCTGCATTCATTAAACATGTTTATTACTCGTCTCGTCTTAACTCTGACGAGTAGGTACCTAACTAACTTGTAGGTAGGTAGGTACCTACCTAGGTAAAGGTAAGTCAGGAAGACGAATGATAGCATTAGTCGTGACTCGTGACTAATGTCGGGTTTTCCATACATCATGGTGATACGTCATCAATGAGAAGACCTTGGTAGCGAATCTGAAGCTATCGACCAAACGATTAGAGAAACACCTGCCGACTGCCGTTTATTACCTACTTTTCTCAGATAGTTTGAATGAGCTGTGGCTGTGAATGAATGGGGCCGTCTATTTCGGTTTCGTATCTGGAAGTACAGTTACAAGCTCTCGTTGGAGATGCGCAAGGAATGCGGTCCAACGGCGCGTGCGAGTGCAAATGCGAGTGCGATAGGCAACAAACACAACGCTGCGCTGTGATAAAATTTTTACACGGTTTTAACTACTTCATGTAGGTATCTACTGACTGGTGTACCTAGTACCTACCTATCTAATGTGCACTTAAAATGTCTAATATTGGCGTCGCAATCGCAACCTTGTCCGAGATTGTTTTGGTAAAATAAAATAAAAACTGTCTTTTTAAGTGGAGGTCGAGCCGAGTCCTGCGCATTCGATAGTAGGTATAGGTACCTACCTACCTACATTACTATGCCCGAAGTGGTAACTAGCAAGCGCGGGGTCACCGTTCACCGGTCAACTCATTGGCCGATGGCCGATGCTCATTGCTCATGCTCACGTTACGATTACGATAGGTACCTACTACCTACCTACATTGTTTGTTATGTAACCCGCGGAGACAATGCCTCCGATGACATACCTACCTCTACCATAATAACAAAACATAATCCACTTGAGCCGACCAAGGAGCGAGGACCGACACTCCACACTTGCCATTGCCATAGCTAAATTAAACGTTTTTAATAGGTACATTTAAAAAAAATGTTATCAAATCAAATAAGACTTGTCCGTTCCATCACTCGTCTGCTCTGTGGTGGTGTGGGGCTATTTTGTAAGAACATGATTATCATGTTATGATATTCATACCAATATTTATTGGTACTGAATGACATAATACCTACGCTTTTTATGCAGTTTAGGCACCTATACCTACGCTTCCAATACAATACCAATACCAACGCAGAAGCGTAGGTATAGGTACATAAACTGTGCATAGTTACTATGAAAAGTGTACAGATCTAACATTAGGTTATTGCATTCGGCTCTTTAGTCGACTGGCCCCGGAACAAACTTGCCCTACAGGCCCAGTTGACCTAAAGCATTTAATTGATTAGTTTTCTTTAGTCGACTGGACCCATTACTAATTTGAACAAAAAATCTATTGTCTGATTTCAAATCCGTGTACACTGTACAGATGTATACAAAACGTATTCGAGATAAACAAAAATATAAAATATTGGGCTCTTTTGCTACTGTTCGGGCTCACTTAGAACTAGTCAAAATGCACAATATACAACAATGTAAACTAAATTTGAAAGTCACAGTCGTTTGATTAATGCTTTATCAGAAGTATTCTATTCAACAATATAAAATTAAAATATTTGAAAATGAGTCTTTTGACTAATGCTTACTTTGAATTATTCAAAAACAACATTATACAATAATACAAAATTTAAAAAGATACATAAAATCACAGTTGTTTGATTAATTTTTGATACTTGCTTAAAACTATTCAAAATCGACAATATACTATGACATAAGCCGTGTTGGCCGAAAGGGAGGTACCTCGACTTTCAATGTGAAAGTCGTGGGTTCAAATCCCGGCGTGCATCAATGGATTTTTCTATTCGAATTTATATGCGCATCAAAAACAAGTGTTCAAAACAGTAATGAAAAACATCGTGAGGAAACCAGTTAGTATTCTTATAAGCGGCGATGGGCTTGCCACCTGTCACGTATGGAATGCTGACTACTGCAAAATGTGGGCATGGCCAGATATAATGTTTGGACGTGCCTCTGACTACCTCCACTAGACATCTTAAAATGATCTAAGCGTCTGGAGATCTAAGAAGATGTCTACCGTACTTGGGGATTATAGTCGTGATCCTATTATTTATTTATAATTTACTATTACATCAATCATAAATAACAATAGCTACATACTTAAAAATCACAGTTATTTCATTACAGATCACAAAAAATTAAAACCTCAATTTCTCTAAACAATGGCTTACAGTAATATTGCCGCTAAGTAATTCGTTTATTGCAGTAAATTTTTTTTCTCTCTATGGTTTCAGGCAACCTCTTTGAAATTTTGAGATCTGTAGGGTTTTTCAACGCAATCAAGAAGTAAGCCTTATCACTACATAGTCCTTCTAAAAGTAGAGCGATGTTGATATTGGATTTATGTATTCCATTAAAATATCGACAATAGTTGAAACACTTTTCTTCTTGTCTATTCTAATACCAAATTTTGTAAGCGGGGCCAGTTGACCAATTCAAAATATGCATTAGGTCAACTGGGCCCGCGGGGCTAGTTCGAGCGGGGCCAGTCGACTAAAGAGCCTTGCATTCAACATCATAACATGATAATCATGTTTTTACAAAATAGCCCTGCTGCTGGTAAAACGTCGAAATTTGGCATCTACGGGAATGTCGATGGGAGCTTTGTTTAGTCTAGCTATTGTCTGTGAGGTGTGAGGTGTGAGGTAGGTAGGTAGGTAGGTACCTAAGTTAAGGTACCGGCTCGAAGGACCAAATTATGTTTAGTAGTTCTATAAATTCCCTGGGCTAAAGTTCAGGCATCCCAAAGTCCCCAAAAAATACAATCACGTACCTTCTTCAGAATAACATGAGATAACTTTTTGACGGTGCGACTCATAATATACGAGTAGAGTATGGTCTCATCTTGGCTACATTTTTCATGAAAATATTTTTACTGGGATAGTTTTTTGAATTTATCAGACATTGGTGTGGTGAAGCCAATATAGGTACCTAATGTACCTTTACTGTTACATCGACCAACAACAAACAATGAACCAAGCGTATTCCTTCTATCATCAGAATTCCATGAGTATAACTAATAATAATTATGTACGCAATCGCAGACGTCACAATTAGGCGATGCTACTTTATTCATTGAAAAGGAACCTTTAGGCTTTGTTGGACGACATGTACCTAATACCTATTGTGTTCTCGGAACGGAACGGAACGCAACCTGAGAGCACTAACTAAAACTTTATTTTTTTGTGGTGTAGTGATAAAAACATTCACTGTCACTTATATTTTTGAACACCCAAGTGGTAGATTTCTGCTAACACCTTTAGAGAAGTCTTGTATTGTAGGTACCTCCTATTACTGAACACGTAACAGTGCGGACTTCACATAACTTTCCAATTATGGCATATCTACCTACTCACTCATACCTCGAGAGACGCAAACGCAAATGACTTGAATGAGCATTACTGCCTATTCTGCCATCGGCATCGTTCGACCTGTCACCTGTCAACTGGCCCTACTGACGGTCATTATGCTAGTGTGTGTTAGAGTGTGCACACACACTACGTCTACTCGAATAGGTGGTACGCACGATGATGTTGTGCAACCACTCAACCAGGAAAACACATAACGTATGTTCTATTTGCATTTATTTCATCTTAATATGAAACAGATTACTTACTTAAACCTCATATCAAATATGTTTCATTTACATGCTCGTTTTTGGTGTTAATAGTTCGGCGCTAGAATCGGATTTGTATCATTCCTCTGACAACTTTTCTTATTCCACTGATATGTAATTTCCATCATATTTTAAATAAAAATAAGGTTTTTATTTTACTTTTGAAGAAAACTATTGGAGTTGAACTTCAAATGCGCGAAGAAGTCTTCGCTCGACTCCCTCGAACCGATGAGCCGATGACGACGGACGCGGTGAAACGCCTTTTCTCCTAGGAGTACAGTGAAACTGCATAAGAGCGAGCCACTACCCACCTTATTACAATAGCAACAAGGTCCATATCGGTTGTTGTTGCTACAAGTTTTTGTCGCTGGAGAGTGACTCCTTCCGCATTATGAGCATTTCGCTTGTCGCCGGTCACTGCCTGTCTGTCCTGTATGTCTCTGTGCTTGTGCTTGTTTGATGATGTTTCTTCTGCGTTTAGCGCATCAACTGCAGTTCCTGCTTTCATTATTTGTATTGCGTTAGGTATTCGTTCTCTTAATTAACTTAGCATTCATAAAATCAAAGCAAATAACAAAGCGTAGCACTCGTCGCGCAAGTTTCATTGTTTTGCCCAAAGTCAGAACCAATTACGGAAAAAAGATGTTTACATTTGAAGGAGCACAACTTTATAACAAACTACCGTCAATTATAAAAAGTGCTAGCTCTTTTTGCGCATTTAAAAAAGCACTAGCTGATTTTGTAGTTGAAGATAACTAACAGTACCTACCTGTACCTACCTAATAGCAGTGTGTTAGACGATGCGCAGGATGAGCAAACACCTACTCTTTACTACTACCTTAACATTTATATCGAGCGATCAACTCAATTTGTACCACCTAAGAATTTTATCACTTTAGTTAATTAAGTATTCTCATGTAAGTGACTGTTGTCTTTTTTGAGAATAAATGTCTTTAAACCTATAATTAGAGAAGCTATAACTAATATTTATTTATTTTTTATTGTTTACGTACTTGAGTAGTACTTTTAATTATTATTCTTGTTTGAGCCTTCACCTTGTTCGATTGGCATCACACTGGGGCTCTACATAGCTTTAAGGAAAGGATCATAAAAAAAGGTAGACCCCAAGCCGTGTGCCGTGTGCCGTTGTTGCCTGATTTTTCTAGGCTTGGTCGCGTGGAATCGGCGTAGCTTCACCTAGTTCCTAAGACGTTTCAAAGTGATCCTTGTGATTTTATTGAAATAAATGATTTGAAATTAATTTGAATTTGAATTTAAATTTGAATTTGAATTTCAAGCACGTTTGTAAATTAAGAATTAATTAATTAATTAAGCTTTAAAATATTATTAACAAATTTATGAGTAATTATAATATAGGTACCATGTTTTTGTATGGTAGCTCAATGAATACGGTCCATTGTGGATGTTCCTGCTGGTCCATCAACTGCCTCAATACGTGGAGATGAGCTGGCGCAGGCGCAGGTTGCATTCGCATTTCGCATTTTGCATGCTGCACACAATCATCTGACAAGATTACAATCCGAGACTAGCACAAACTAGCTACTATAGTTTTGGCTGACCGTTTCATTTGAGACAACATCTTCACCACCTTTGAACTCCTCTTGCCTGGTAGTGTTAAGCACTAATGCTACGTTGCATAAACATTTTGGGAGTTTTAAATAATAAACATCGCAACATAATCTGATACCGAGATGTCCCAGAATATTTGGCCAAAAAATCCTGGCTATTTAAAATAGTCGTGTGAATGTGAATGTGAACTTGGCGCCCGGAAAAACTTCCTAATAAATATTGGTTTTACTACTGGTATTTATTTATTTTACTGGTATTTATTAGGAAGTTTTGGAAAAACTTCCTAATAAATACTAATTCCAGAAAACCTCTGTCGGAACGGAACTAAGCCACTAACTAAGCTAACAGCTTCGTGGAAGCACCATTATAATGAAGGTTCGGTGTCAGACATTCGTGTTTTTGTCACAAAGACGCGAACCTCTCGGCTCTCAGTGACGTGGCCAATGGCCATTGTGTTGTGTTATCTATCATCTGCATGCAACCTCGTTGTATAATCTGGTAAATACATAAATATAATCCACCGTGTTGCTTGTGTATCATACATAATACGGACAGACTGCTCTGCGTACTCGGCTAAACAAAGCTTTAGAAATTCGGCTGTTGATCTTATCGGAAAGGTCACAAGCACAGACTACTTACTTAGTTACTAGTTACTAGTGTCGCTCGCTTGTTTCTAAGAGTCTAGCTAGATCAAGGATTAATTAATATGACATTATTCAACCGATGGCCTGTCATAGATAGTCCCTAAGTTTTGTTGTTTCTTACTAGTCTGACGAAGGTTTTACGATTGTTACAACAATCACATTCACAAATAACTCTTTTTAAGTTGTCTTTTTGCAAGATAATGATTGACATCTCCTAAAGACGATTACTGCGCTAGAAGGTATGTTCTTAGAGGGCATTCATTTTACAATTTTAATTGTGGGCTTTAATTGTCTAGATTTCAAAATGTATGACACGGGCCCACCTTGGCACTTGGCACTTGGCACTTGGCACACGATAGATAACACGATTTGTTGACATCTGATCCTGCCCCTTAACGTAAACGATGGACCCCTTTAGGGTTCCAAAAAAGTTACATAAATTAAAATTCTACTATACTTACAGACTTTTCAGTCTTTTTATTGTTCGCATTGGTTTTAGTAATTTACATGTTTTGTGTGATGCATGCTTCATGCGAAAAAAACTGTAGCTTCAGCAGAAAGCAAACTTGTAATAGCACCGTTTGTACAAGTATTATAAATTAGCTTTGTTTGATTTCAAAATGTGTAGCGCACGAGAGCGAACACGAGCGATAGACAGACGGACGGAGGCGTCACCATAGCGCCTTTCCCAAGTCCTTCAGAGATCGTGCCTTGTCAGTGTCAGTATCAGTCCACTCTTTTCACAGCGCGTTACTGTTGGCTATTTAGCTATCGCCTGTCATTTTAAAAGTTTGTAAGAGATTGTCATAATCTCGATAATCTCGTCCTACTAGGTACAAATAAAAGGTTTTCTAAAAGTAGCAACCTTTATCAAGACAAGAGAACGGCATCAGAAGAGCTTTACCATTTGTATTTAGTTAGAAGGTCAGATTTACTTACATGCACATGTCAAAAATTTTACAGAATTGTTTTTAACCATGACAATATGACAAAAATTAGCATCAAAATACTAACTCAATTAGGTACCTACTTAACATTAACACATGAGATTGGGTAAAGTAAGTAGGTAAGTACTTAATAATGGTGATGAAGCCGAACAAAATGGTGACTGTTTATTCTGTGAAAACACTTGAAAAACCCATTAACCAGCTAATCAAAGGATCGACTTAGTACCTATTAGTAGGTATAATGTTAAAAAGGAACCGTCTCGTTCAGACATTTGTGATGGAAAGAGAAGAGAATGATCTAATTGTAATAACTAAATTGCAGTGTTTTTGAGCGTGGGGGCTGCCAGCAACCCCTCATTTATTTATGAATACTTGGTCACCCCACTTAAGCAAATAATTCTAGGTAGATACACGTGTAATTAACAACTTATCTAAGTACATTAAACTTACATAATAACATAGGGACCTAAATGTCAAATAATTAATTTGGATAAGGAAGATGAAAATCATCACTCATGAACATGAACACCATCGTAAGTAATATCTGCGCAGACGCAGTTGTATCTAAGTAATGGTGCATGATGATTATGCATGCATGCATGCATGCAGTTCAGTTTGTAACATTTCGTGTCACATCACAGCATTCGAATAACATGCAGACTCGAACATTCTCTTTTTGTCGAATAGTTAACTTAATCATCAAATATTTTATATTCGCTGGCATTATTTCAATTGGGTTAATTAATTGATATAGCGTTATGATTGTCGTTGGAAGATTGTAAAAATCAATTTACTGAAAGTGCTTACCATAATAATCTATTTACTTACCTACAATACCTTCATAAGTTCATATGATACGACTAGAATCATTCGATTGTGTTCGACATTCTAGTACGCTCGAGCTCACTGTAAGACTAGACTAGACTGCATAGTGGCGAGCGTGCGGGTCTAGTGGGGTTGCGTCACCGCTCCAGCCAGCAAGCCGCTTTCAATGCAGCTGCCTTACCTCTTGCCTCTTGCCTCTTGCCTCTGAGGCGAGGAGCTTTCGTATCGGGGTCATGTTCTATCCAGTGCAGTGTACCATTGCTTTTGTTTCCAAGTGGGCCACCCACCAACCTCTCAACTCAAAAGAGATGATCTGCGTTACCTGAACTTGCGTCTGTCATCATAAGCATTCGTTTAATTATTTGCTCCGAAGCGCCTCTTTCACCAGCAGCACCTCTTTCTTTCTTTCTCTTTCTTATATTAGTCGCTCGTTTATTTATAATGTGTTTTAATCTGGGTTAATATTAATTTACCGTATACTCGTAGTCTATTCGAGTAATTTTAGTCTGCAGCGTATATTTATCGAAACATTATGCTTATGCCGGAAATTAGAATATTCATTGGATGCTCTCGCAAGCTACTCTAGTCCTTGTTAACTGCCATACAAAGTCTCAAATACAATGACATTTGTTCTGCTCTGCCGTTGAGGTTGCTGAGATGAGTGGCACTTTCTCTATCGTTCCATCGTTTCACGTCGCCACTCGCCACCCTTTGACATATCGCATCTGTCTTTAGGATTCAATATACCTATTATGCCATTATCAGCTCCTTCTAAATGAAATAGCTATAGAGAAGAATAGGTGTAGGTGTGTGTATGTTGTCAATTGTGAAGTGCTGGCGCCTGGCGCTATGGCGCTATGGCGTTATGGCGTTATGGCGCCTGGCCAGCAGCACTCCTCCATCACTCGACACGTAAGGAGTTTTATTATTTTATTTTATTAATGATTGACTGTTTGATCCAAACATAATTTTTAAAATACCAACTGTTTAAAATAATACTATTGTCGTTTATCAGGTTTAACGTTTTGTGTGGAATATCATTTGAAAAGGCATTAATATGGGCGTATTAAGATCAAATGGTTGCATCATAAAAAGAAAAATGGCTGAAATCTGTGTTATCAATCAGTAACTAGCTACAATGATGCTGACGAAATAAGCTGCAGTTTTCCTCTAAACCTCTGCACGAGTTCATCCCTGGTCCTGGTTTTTCAATAATCACACTCATAAGTGGCATAACCTACCTATTCCCCAAAACAGATAAGATAACAAATTCGTTGATGATAAGATGTATTATTGGGTACGCTTCCGATAAGCATCCTGCAGTCGGTGACTGCGGACGAACCGAGTGAGGCTCCACGCTGCTCTGCGAATGTGCAGTGCATGCAAATAGCTTTTAGACAGTTTGACAGTTCAGTGTTCAGTGGTATCAAGTGACATTTATTTCCATGTATCGAGATTGAACTTGACACAATATGGTATTAGATGTGAGTAGAACCTATCTTCCCATTCCCATGCTTTATAGGTAACGTTTTGCCTAGTAGGTAGTAGGTATAGGTAGTAGTGTAGTGTCTGTGATTGTATGTGAAGTTCAAATGTCGCAGGAACTAAGTTTTGTGTTCGGATTGAGTTGAAAACAATCCAAATTGCTTGAATTTTTTGTGAGTGTGTGAAGATGAAACTATCAATAGTGTGTGTGAGTCAGACTTGGTACCAAAATAAGAGTGGGTTAATTACTTTACCTACCTAGGTAGGTACCTACTTCGCAAAAAAATGCAGTTTACCTGTAATCTGTAGAATCTGTCATTCATTGGGTAGGTACCTATTAATCATTTAACCACTACTTTTACTACTACACTTTAATAATTATATTTTTAGCTTTGGAAACAAAAAGAGAAGAATGGATTTTATGCATTTCACCATAAGTTTACATAATTACCTACCACATTTCAACTTGTAAGTATTGATGACGTTTCGAGACAATTCTGATTTAACGCTTTATAGATCTGTAGTTTCTATTTTGTATTAATAAACAAAAAAAAGTAGAGATACGAAAATGCTCATTATAATAAATAATAAATAATTATTAGTGGACATTTCACACAGCGACTTCTAGCACCAAACTAAGCAAAGCTTGTACTATGGGAACTAGAAGATTAAACTTCACAAAGAGGATAATTATCACTAAATAAATACATACAAAGACGTGATTAAGGTAGGTTAGGTATAGGTACCTACTTAGGTAGGCGTAGTTTCATTAAATTACGAAGATCTAACACTGACTATGGCTATGACCTATGGAGCCCTAAAAATCGCCTGTACCTAAATCAATTATTTTGTTAAAATTATATCCCACCAAAAACATTCTGTAAAAAACTAGCCAAGTCTCGATGGAGCTGCTTGTTTATCTCTAAAAATGAAGCAAAAAGAAAGAATTTCTTTATTAATATAGTTAATCTGTGTGCCTATAATAATAATGAAATCGCAGTAAGGACTTGGCACGACTTTGTCTAGATTTCATTACTTTTTAGAGATAAACAAGCAGCTCCATCGAGACTTGGTAGTTTTTAGGGTTCCGTACCCAAAGGGTAAAAACGGGACCCTATTACTAAGACTTCGCTGTCCGTCTGTCTGTCTGTCACAGGGCTGTATCTCATGAACCGTGATAGCTAGACAGTTGCAATTTTCACAGATTATGTATTTCTGTTGCTGCTATAACAACAAATACTAAAAACAAAATAAAATAAATATTTAAGGGGGGCTCCCATACAACAAACGTGATTTTTTTTCCGTTTTTATAGATAAATGGTACGGAACCCTTCGTGCGCGAGTCCGACTCGCACTTGACCGGTTTTTTACAGAATGTTTTTGGTGGGATTTCACTTCTTTTTGTAGAAATGTGGGCTTATTGATTTATTTTATTAGATTTTCTTATTTGACAGTTTTTTTTGAGACAGTTTTTTTGCAATGACAGTCGGTTTTTTTATGTACCAATAGTAGAAGGGGCATCACTATATCTCTAATACAGCTGAGACCAGCTGGGGTTTCTTCATCAGATACTTCAGACCTTCGATTTTTGTCATCAAATGAAGCGGCCCATCAAGTTGAATATTTTTTGTAAAGGCGGTACCTATGTCGATCTCTAATAGTTTGGTTAGGCTCTTGTGTTTTCTAAGCAGGGTCACCAGCTACTCCAGATCTTCGATTATCCTAGTTTTTATGGTTTTCCCTTTATGTGGCCATTAAACCCTAACTCTGTACCAAATTTCAGCTCTCTAAGTTTATGGGTGTGTGAGTGTGGGAGTGAGTGAGTAGGTATCTAAAATGCGAAACTTTGCTTTCGCTTAACTTCGGAACTAAATGACCTACAGACTTGAAATTTTGGATTTTAAGTATGCGATTATAGCTTACTGGATGACGAAAATTTCTGCGTTCTGGTCTTATCCAGAGGTTCTCAAATAGGGGCCTGAAAATGCGACGAAATGGTTCCAGTAAAGGATGGTACGGCAGTGTTTGCTTCGCGCTCGACTTGGCGGGGGCACTACCGTGCCCCCAAATATTTAGATTATGACGTGATGTGGAACATTAAAAACTTTTTTGGAGTTCCACTAGCTTATCGCCTAACTAAGGAATGTTACCAATTTATCAGACAGACGAAACGTGGCTCACTTAGTTTATTTTTGTTATTTATTTATGTACCTATGTTGCTTGCGATATTCGTGTTAATTTTCATTGGACGTTGCATTGTTTCTCAGCTTTGTTGGTGTTCGTCACGTATGGAATGCTAATTACTGCAAAATGTGGGTATGTGCCAAATATAATGTTTGGAAGTGCCTTTGACTACCTCCACGAGACATCTTCAAAGGATCTAAGCGTAAAGAGATCTAAGAGAATGTCTACCGTACTTGGGGATTACAGTCGTGATCCTATTTATTTATTTATTACAACATACTTAATCCGTTTTATCGTTTAGGCCTGATTGAGGCACAAACATACAAACAAACTTTCGCATTTATAATATTATTAGGATATCATTTATGACGCAATTTCATTCTAAAGTAGTTTTCGATCGATTCGTTAGGAAATAACAGATTACGATTATCGTAAAGCAGGCAAATCGCCATTAACGTTATCGTCTCATTTATAATGAGCGAAATGTTTGAAAGGTGATAAAACCATTGAATACATTTGTTAGTACCTTACCTACCTATATACTCTGCCATTTTTATTTTTATTTAAAACAAATAAAATGTGGTAATAATTTCAAAATCACTACATAGTATAAAGCAAAGTCGCTTTCCGCTTCCCGCGTCTGTATGTCTGTATGTAATGTATGTTTGCTTATATCTTTAAAACTACACAACGGATTTTGATCCGGTTTTTTTTAATAGATAGAGTGATTCAGGAGGAAGGTTTATATGTATAATAACATGCTACCCGTGCGAAGCCGGGGCGGGTCGCTAGTATAAAATAATTAAACATGACTTTAAGAGTTTTTTGAATGTCATCCCTTAACGGGGTAAAAGGGGTGTTAAGTTTATTATCAAAGTTACTTAAAATTTAGTAGTTAGGCTATTCAATGCATTTAAATACGTATTTAATGGTTTTTTGAATTTCATCCATTAAAAGGGTAAAAAGGGGTGTTAAAGTTTGTATGACCAATTCGTTCGTTATTATCAAAATTACTTGATATAGAGTATTATTTCTCATCAATGCAATTAAAGAAATTCATATTTTATGGTTTTTAGATTTTCATCCTTTAACGGGGTAAAAAGGGGCGTTAAAGTTTATTATCGAACTTTGTACTTTTATGCACAGAAAGCGGAATGAAAAATTGTAAAATTGTAAAATTAAAAGTGCGTTTTTCTTTGTGATTATTTAAATTTAGACATGACAACGTCTGTCGCGGGTCCAGCTAGTTACCTATAATAAGTCGTAGATGGTTCGCCATCACCTGACCTTAGGTGTATCTAATCTAAACACTATATTGAAGCTGAAGCTCTTTAGTTCATTTTTTTGTTGTTGTACGTATTGAGTAGTACTTTTAAAAATTATTCTTGTTTGAGCCTTCACCTTGTTCTTACGGCACCACACTGGAGCTCTACCTCTACATAGCATTAAGGAAAGGATCATTGAAAAAAAAAGGTAGACCTCAAGTCGTGTTTGTTGGCTGATTCTTCTAGACAATGGTCGCGTGGAATCGGCATAGTTTCACCTAGTTCCTAAGACGTTTCAAAGTGA
Organism: Hydriomena furcata; assembly: GCA_912999785.1. NCBI lineage: Eukaryota > Metazoa > Arthropoda > Insecta > Lepidoptera > Geometridae > Hydriomena > Hydriomena furcata. Next base: position 25,463,494 of record OU538820.1, read on the forward strand.
TCCTTGTGATTTTATTGAAATAAATGATTTTTGAATTTGTAAAACAAAAAGGTTTGTACTGTTGACGATGACGGATCCAACACTATATTTTGTTCGTGATGTGATGTGCCTGCATGCAGGGGCAGGGTGGGTACTGGGTACTGGGTACTGGGTATGGGTAATGTAAAGGTTATATGTTGGATTGGAGTGTGTCGGCTAGCTTATGCGAGTAAGTACTTAACATTATCTGCTAATCTGGGCTGGTGCTGGTGATATGACTCAATTGCAGGTCTTTATCACAATGTTATCATTTCCCGTTTCTGTTCGGTCTTGACACAACTACCTGCCGTGTTATCCATTATTTACCAGACACAGGTCCATGTCTACTTGAAAATTACATGTACCTAGGACTTACCTATTTCTTGTAAAAGTTAAAGTATATAATATATCTACCTACCTAATGTGCTAATGATTTTGATAGAGTAATAGAATGAGGAAAAGTACTTGGATGCATTGCCTTGCCTGATTACAAAACCTCAAATATACCAATAGAAGCCTTCCCCCCACGCCCACTGGACCTTCTCACTCCTAAAAGTGGTCACTTGTTTATTTGAAAAGCAGTGGTGAGGCGTGTTACGTGCCAATTGCCAATTGACAATTGCCAACTGCCAAGTAGTAAGTGGTAAGTGGCATACAAGAGTGTGCCGGTTCCTCTCTACGCTCTCTACGCCATCGCCATCGCCACTCCGCTCGTTATTTACCTACCTACTGGTTCCACAATAATCTTATCGTTTTCTATTTAAACCATGATCACGTTCAGTCTGCGGCACCATACCTCACCTTACCTAGACCTACCTAGTATGCGTGCATTGTACCTGTTAGGCTAATAAACTTACAATTACAACTGAATTGATATTGGTGTCGATTCTGTTGGCACAGAGCTAATCCTAAAATTTCCTAAAATAAAATTAAGTAAAACCATTTCGCTCTTATTCCTTTACATAAAAGTCTAAATTAGAGTTTTTATTCGTATATTTCGGATGTGCTAAAAAAAATAAGAACTGAAGGAAGCATTGGTAGAACCTAGCTTGTTGGCCATGTGACCTGTCCTAGGGTCATCTACTATTTTTTACGCCTAGCTCAAATATGGTAAGGACCATATTAGATTAACAAGAGATTTTTCTACCATTTTTTAAGCCAGTACTGTTCCACCAAGTGCATCTCCTCCGACAAGAACAATGTTGTTAGAAGAAAATATAATTGTAGAGGTCAGAAAAGAAAATTTGCGATTCAGTCAACCAGACATATGTTTAGTTATTGCAGTTCTTTGCAATTGCAACCACCACGCCTTGTCCCACAACGCGCTGCGGTTGCTTGCGCTGACCGCAATCCGTAATTGCTATTTCTATTGCTATTGCTATGGCGCATGGCGCATGGCGCATGGCGCTAAGACAGACATGCTCTATGGAGCATACCTACCTATACCTATACTCGTAGCTACTGGTTATTCATTCATGGCATCACCAAGTGTTCCGATCTATTTGTCGCTCGTGTCGTTACCTCGGCTGCGCCTGCCTGCCCACTTTGGGCAAGTGGGCAGTGGGCAGTGGGCAACAGCGTGACAAACATGACACAACTCTAGCATGAATAGCACATTATCAGATTGTGATTTTGACCTATAAACCGAGGAATTTGGGAGAAATTTGCAATTTGTGAGCATTAAAATTCGCTTCACGATACAAATATTCCATCTGTTGTGGAATTTATAATAAGGCTTACGGTATTATAATTAATTAACCCACATAAACTACTTTCTGCATAATCATTTGTAAATATTATTTTACAGTTTAGTTTGCGCAGTGGTTGGTGTTGGTGATCGTGGCGAATATTTCCTTAATTTATTTTAATTCCACACTTTCTTGGATTTACTTAGGTACCAATTTATAATAGTAATTGGAACTATTTGGACGACTTAGCTCATAACCGTTTAGACTAGACTCTAATCTAGCTAAGCCAATCAAGCAATATACATTTCCATTCCAACACCATTACAAACATGTAGGTAACTAGGTAAGGTACTAAGGTAGCGTCAACCCTAACTAGTGTGATTTTAATGATGCACAATGATAGCAGAGATTTGGCTGATGACGTCACGCCCGCGCCCCCCCCCCCCCCCCTCCCCCTAACATCCGCGCTCCAATCTCCAATGCGAAACCAATGCGTAATGATTCGAATCCTATTATTTGTGAAGTTCTGCTTCTAAATGAATCACGTTTCATAACAAAACATTGAACAAGTGCATTGAACACTTTAATTTAACATTTGGGCTGATGCTGACCCACTATCTTTATTTCATAGTCTTCGGTAGCTACGAGTATGTAGTAGGTCTGCACTGTACGCGCTCACTGTATTTATAATAATATTTATATGTAAATTGCATCAAAAACAACATTGATCACTTCATTCAATTGGTTTATTGAAGGTCTTGAGTGCCTCCTACCTTCTATTTATAATATTAATTCATGCTCACATAATTCGTAGGTAAGTACTACTGTTAATTTATCATTACTAACCCAGTACTGTATTGTTAGTTTATTTATATTTATTGTTTCAAATCAAATCAAATAAAGCGGCACGGCTGTACCATCCTTTTCTCGAAACAGTTCAGGCCATTTTCGACCCCCTATAACTTCGTTGTGGATAAAACTAGAAGCCTGAATTTCAGTAACCAAGCAGTCACTATATAAACACGGTATATTTCAAATTTCATTCAATTTGAACCAGTAGATTAAGAATTATAACTAGTCAAAGTTTCCTATTTTGTCACTCACTGACTGACTGACTGACTGACCGATCATCAAAAGTTTAAGGCACTTCTAGCAGACATAGAAGCTTCAAATTTGAAACACAATTAGTGTTTTATATAAAAATCCTAAAAAAACCTGCCAAGTGCGAGTCGGACTCGCGCACGTCGTGTTCCGTACCATTATCTATAAATCACGTTTGTTGTATGGGAGAGACTTATGTTATTACGTAATTAGCTAATCTTTACGTAATAACTTAAGACAGAAGGTCCCTTAAAGTAGGGACTGAATAAATTAACCGACTTGGTATTACATGAATCTCACAACTTTTTACGGTAGAAGAACAGAGTTGCGTTGCGAGTCTTGGCTTTTTTTACAAGTTATGTTTTTGATGGCATTCTATTTATTTATCTGTCCTCAAAATTCCCTTCACTACGACATTCGTAATTAGGTTATTTCAATCAACAAAGATAATTGAGTTCCATTCAATTCAAAAAAACAAATCCTGTGTGAACAAATGTAGCACATCTCGTCAACTCATCAGTTATAATAACAAGCTAACGAAGACGCGCTTGCAAGATGAATTGTGTTGGTCGTTGTTTGTCGGTAGAGCTCATCTCATTAGATACACAAGACGAGTCTTAAGTTTCCATAATAATGATCAGTCAGAGTCAGAGACAACGGAGAGAGGCCACCGGCCGTCCCGGTGCTGCCAGAATATGTCTGCAGAATAGATGGAGGTGTGTGTTACACAAAACAAATGATTAGAAGGAACTCCGGCGCGATGTGACATGCAAGAGATCAACTGAAGATAAATCCGTCCAAGAGGAGAGGTGGTGTTTCTCGATTTAATTAGCGCTCCAACTGTCACTGATGATAAATAAACAAGAAGATAAAACAAATGCTAGGAATAGCGTTACAGCGATGCGTTACGATACGACAGTTGCTCTTTTTAGAATTTGCCTTCAATTATCATATTAGATTAGACGAGTGATCAGTGATCAGTGATGTCTATTTTCCATGTTGTGTTATGCATATGCATGCAACTCAGCTACGAGTAGGTAAATATAGATAGTTTCTATACTTGCTTGTCCTTATTTTATATTCATTTTCATATATTTATAGTTCCAATTGGTATGGGTTGTGTAGTTTTGAGCATTTGTCTTTAGATGATGTAAATATAATAATATATCTGAATAGCTCAGTTCTATTTTGTTTGTATGATAATTTCATGGTACCTGCTTGTGATGTAGCGTGTCATGCTCATTATCTCATCAACTTGAATGACTGCGACGTGCCACAATAGGTACCACGAGAGTGCTTGCCAATTTGTATACCTCTACATATAGAGAATAAATTAAGGGCCAATCAGAATACAGTGTCACAAAGCAAGTTTAATTATTTGCATAAATAATTGGCTTCCATTCCATCAATGTAATGGCGTGGCCGTTTCTTTCTAGAATAGCTGTAGATGATTGTAGCGGATGCAGCGAATTGCATCTATTCCTGTCCAGTCTAGGCACCTTACGCATGCGCTTGTTGTAGGTGTTACATACACAACAAGGTAGGTGTTGTGTTAGTAGAGGTACCTACTCACACGTTCATGGCCAAGCGTTGCATGCTGTACCTATATATGATCTTATGATCCAAATATAATCCATTAGTCAGAGAGTTGAAATGCAATATATTATAATATGCATGAATGCGTCGCACATGGCATGAACATGGACATAGACATGGAGTAGGTACGTCTACTCGTAGGTCCTTACACTTACCTTATGATGGCGGCACTTGGCAAACTAACTGCTTTTGACGTTAATAAGAATCAGGTTCAAGGGCTAGTACCTACCTCTATAAGATTACGAGTTTTGTTTACTATAAACAATGAAAAATAAATTATCTATAAAAACATAGGACGTAGCTAAACAAAATGTTTTGCAAAAATGTTTATCTTCAGTAGAACGTAGATAGAACTACAAAAGTCCGCGACACCAATAAATATAATAAAGCTTTCTTGTTTATGACGGCGACGGCTATGGGGCTATGTTTATCAGTTCACTATCACTACATAGTATAAAGCAAAGTCGCTTCCCGCGTCTGTATGTATGCTTATATCTTTAAAACTACACAATGGATTTTGATGCGGTTTTTTTTAATAGATAGAGTGATTCAGGAGGAAGGTTTATATGTATAATAACATGCTTAATATATTAGAGAACCACTGATAATTTTAAGATTTCTAATATGAAGTCGTAAATAAACACATTTTTTTGCGATTACATTGCAAACGCTGGCTGAACTCTACGAGATAGATCAAAATAATTTAATAAATATTGTATACCTTAAAAAGGTCTACAAAAAAGTCCGCGATGGTATATGTTTATCTCTTAGGGATAACCCACAATAATCAATTTCTATCCTTTACTTTTTACGAGAAATAATGGCTTATTTACGAAGCGATTTTAAGCAATACAGCATCAATCCTTATCTAATTAAGTACCTTAAATACATTTTGCATTTAATATGGAATAATATTGCCCTTTACAGCATGTAATTTAAATGAATATTTTTGAAGATATGGCAGATTTAAAAAGTAAAGACATCGCGGTTGCTGCGGCACCGGCCGGCCGGTGCCATAATATAAATATAAGTCGGGTTTTCCTTCCTGACGCTATAACTCCAGAACGCACGAACCGATTTCCACGGTTTTGCATTCGTTGGAAAGGTCTCGGGCTCGGAAAAAAAGGGGGAACGGGAACGGGAACTTAACACAGCATTTGTTAATTCTAAAGCGATACGAAGTTCGCCAGGTCAGCTTGTTAACTATAAAAGCGTGTTTTTTATTTTAAAACTACCTAAGTAGTTAAATATAAATAATACCTTTAGATAATTTTATTTTTATTTAAAGAAAAAAATATATATTTTGAACAATTTACAAGACTGTATAACCAGCTTTTCGTACCTGCGATTGTATACTTATTGTTATTTTTATGAGTTGATACTGCAATACGGTATGTTTTATGTACTGAGTGGCGCGCCCGGCGCAGGCGCAGGCGCAGGCACTTTGGTACGAACGTTAGCATGGCGTCGGCGTCATTTACGATACGTACATTTTACTAGCTTTTTTTTCCTATGCACTATAACATAAGTAACATAAATATAATAACTTAGGTGTCTGACAAATATTTTAAAATTGTTTAGTGCATTATCACAAAACAAGGTCGTCGGAGATTTATTATATAACGAATAGCCAAATAGAAAATGTTGATACTCATTTTAATAGCGGTTATGAGGAAGACTCCCTTTGCTACTTATGAATGTATACTGGATAGTACTAGACTGTACTAGACTATAGATAGTACTAGACTGATAAGTACCTAGCGTATTCCATAAAAGGACTCATTCGGCGGAAAACGCTTATTCAAATTCAAATTCAAATTCAAATTCAAAAATCATTTAAGTATTTCAATAAAATCACAAGGATCACTTTGAAACGTCTTAGGAACTAGGTGAAGCTACGCCGATTCCACGCGACCAAGCCTAGAAGAATCAGGCAACAAACACGGCTTGGGGTCTACCTTTTTTTAGGGTTCCGTACCCAAAGGGTAAAATCGGAACCCTATTACTAAGATTTCGCTGTCCGTCTGTCTGTCCGTCTGTCCGTCTGTCCGTCTGTCTGTCTGTCACAGGGCTGTATCTCATGAACCATGATAGCTAGACAGTTGAAATTTTCACAGATTATGTATTTCTATTGCTGCTCGAACAACAAATACTAAAAATAGAATAAAATAAATATTTAAGGGGGGCTCCCATACAACAAACTTGATTTTTGCATTCCAGCGCCATCTAGTTTCATTTGATGTTACTACGTATTATAGGTACTTTTCGCGGTCTCATGCGGTTTGAGAGGTAAGATGAAAGAGGTTTGCGATTCCGCTGGCAGGTGGCGCTATTTTACCACTATCGGTAAAGTAAGTCGGTAAATAGGTGGTACTTCACATGATCGAATAAAAAGTTTGAAATTGAATTATTGAATTCATGTAGTTAGGTAAATAGGTACCTAGGTAGATATTATTAATTTCAAATTAATTTCGAGTTCGAATCCTGGCCGTGCATCAATGGATATTTCTGTTCGAAAAATGTACCTATATGCGCGTTAGGTACACGTGTTTATAACAGTGAAGGAAAACATCGTGAGGAAACCTGTTAGTATTCTTGAAAGCGGCGACGGGCTTGCAACCTGTCACGTGTGGAATGCTAACTACGTAGTTAGGTAAATAGGTAGGTTACGAGATATTATGAATTATTTTTTATGTTTCTAGGGTTCCGTATCTAAAGGGTAAAAAACGGGACTACTAAGACACCACTGTCCGTCTGTCTGTTACCAGGCTGTATCTCGTGAACCGTGATAGCTAGACAGTTGAAATTTTCACAGATGATGTATTTCTCTAAAATCAGCATAAAATAAATATTTAAGTGAGACTCCCGTACAACAAACGTGATTTTTTTGCCGTTTTGATAATAGTACGGAACCCTTCGTGCGCGAGTCCGACTCGCACTTGGCCGGTTTTTAATAATCCTTTCCATAAAGCTATGTAGAGCTCCAGTGTGATGCCAATCGAACAAGGTGCCTTCACAAACAAGAATAATTATTAAAAGTACTACTCAAGTACGTAAACAATAAAAAATAATAATAATAACTAAAGAACCTCAGCACAAATTCAAAAAGCAGCACACGCTACACTTGATTTAGAAATAAAACTTAAAGATAAAATAACTATTACTTGTACCAGTATGTTTCTGTTCTGTTCTGTTCTGTTATGTGCTGTTGCTGTTGTCCATTTCAAAATACTAAACGGACGAAGATATAATAAAGCAACTAATAGAAGTCTTTGAGAGCAGATTGGCGGAATCTATTGCTAAAGATCAACGAGTACAGGAATTGAAGCAATGAATGAAGAGACTCGAATTATTTGGTCCTGTGATAAGAATTGCAGATTATTTATTGTACGTAAACTGCTATCTAAGGTCGTGGTGGCAGGAGGGAAGGCTGGAACAGCTTTCTCTACTTTTATTGCATCAGAGAGAGGCACCTAGATAGCACGTGAAGCAACCCGACCTATTGTTCACTTCCACCCACTGTCCCACTGCCTGCACTGCCTGCATTCGCTTCAATATGGAGATCGCCATCTTTTTAGCTAAGGTTGCTGTCTGTTAGTTGACAACTGTTTAAGCTAATATTTGAATAATTTGATCATCTACTAAGTAGCAATGAAGTTATAAATGGACAATCAGTCAGTATAAACGTGCGTCACTCACTCGTCATGAAGGCGCATGCGCAAAAACAAACCAGCCTCATTAACAATACTTTAAAAATAACTTCATGAACTGCATTCATAAAATAATACGAAGATATCCGGTTTTACACAAGCTCCTTGTATAACGGCCATATCTCGAAGGCCCAAGGGCGACCTCCTCCGCTTCGCTTTAACTTGATTGCATCTTCTGTTAGTGGCTGGTACCTACCTACCTACCTACCTAACCTAGGTATTAGGTAAGGTAGTATCTACTATCTATCTATACTATAGGTTCTTTTTACTATTAAAAATGTAAGCAAACCAAATCATGCATACAAACAAACAACCGCTGTAATTGTTAACCCTCTTTATTTAGTAGTCAGTTGAAAAGTGTAGTCTCGTCTTCGTCCGGCTATACATATAGTCTAGGGGGCTCAGCTCAGGGCTGTCTTGCGAAGGCAACAAGCAGGCTAGGCCAAAGACTATGTCTCGTGTTTTTGAATAATGCTTAGTTGATACCCTACCTAGGTGTAATGTAAAGTGAAGTGACCCACTCAACCAAGTAACGGTTTCTACTGACTACTCTTTGAGGAAGCAGATCCACTTTATGGTAAAGATTGGTGGCCTTCTTGGCATTGGCATTGGCAATGGCAATACAACGATGTCGTTTCGTTACACGTATTCCTAGAACAGTTTTAGCCATTTAGCGACTCGTAACGTAACCTACTTACTGTATGTAGGTACTAGCTGACCCGTGCCCGCTTCGCTGTGCGTAAGACATTTCTAATACCATCGTGGACCTTTTTGTAGACGTTTTTAAGGTATACAATACTGTAGTACATTATTTTGATATATCTCGTGGGGTTCAGCCAGCATTTGCAATGTAAGCGCAAAAAAATGAGTTTATTTACGACATCACATTAGAAACCTCTAAAATTATCAGTGTTTCTCTACTATATTATGCATGTATTATACATATAAACCTTCCTCTTGAATCACTCTATTTATTTAAACCGCATCAAAATCCGTTGTGTAGTTTTAAAGATATAAGCAAACATACATACATACATATTACATATTACATACAGACGCGGGAAGCGGAAAGCGACTTTGCTTTATACTATGTAGTGATATGTAGGTATGTGGTATTACTCGAGATCGGTTACCTTTCAATTGGTTGGTATACTCGTAGTGTAGCTGTAGCTGTAGCTGTAGCCTAACTGCAGAATAGATAGTGCTTGTTATCTTGGCGTACGTTTTTCAGCTGATTTACGAGTAGAATGTGAAGTGTGATGTGATCGATGTACCTACCTACCTACCTCGCAGTTTCTTGACCTCTGACGTCACGTGAGCTGTCCATTAGGAACTACCTAGGTAATAAATGATAATCGCTAACGGTTAGTAGGTAGTGGTTTTCAGTTCAGTCAGTCAGAGCAGAGCATCTGTGACCGCCATATTTAATTCACCTCTCCTACTGTTCCTTTCTCTTTCTCTACAAAGTCCACTTCCTCACTCCTAAAGCAATAATACCTACTAAGTGAGTTAATAATTGTACCTACCTGCTACCTGCAGCTGCAAGTAGCTGGCAGATATCCGCTTTAAAACGACAGTCTTTTCAAATTCAAAATTGATCTTAGCTAACTAACTTAGAATCAAAAATAATCCCTTTTTTTTTTAATTACAATTAATATCTGTCATGGTACGGCTAAATTCATCTTTATCCGTTTTGTCGTTTAGGCTTGCTTAGTCAGCTTATCAGTGTTAATAACCCTCATTAATGGTTATAATTTTGAAATTTAGAAAAGGGTTAGTCTACTCTTAGTTCCTTTTATAGCTGACCCCAGATCAGAATGAGATTGAGATCACGTATCGTACGTACAAAACTAGCCTTCTATTATATTCTAACTGAAATGCCATTTATTAAGTTACTAGGAATAATACGACTTCTTGTTATTCTATAGAGATAGAAACTACTGTGACTTATAATTTTGGTATTCAAAAGAAATCGAGAAAAAAAATTATGATGAATTACACACTGCGTAATCATTAGGTATACTTCCTCTTCCTCTATTATTATTAGGTTTATTTACAGGAATATAAATCATAGTATTTGACTATCTTTGTTGTTATTCATTTTAACTATAAAATCGCGGATCCTCATGATGATGAAGAGCATCTGAATTGCACCGTAACGTCAGCAATACAAGAAATAACGTAGAAAGAATATGAATCGTCTAAATATAGGTAAATAGGTAGGTAAGGTATCTATCTTCCTAGTTACGTAGGTTATTAATTACGAGTAACTACGTAACTAAGTAACTAACTACTTGTCTACACAATATTCTAACTAACTATAACCCCGACAGATGACCTCTGCTCCACAGAATTTGGGTTGCTGACGATTCGGACACAATAAATAACGTACAGGTTGCTCCAATATGGTACTTTAGAAAATATGATTTGTCTCTGTAAATATTAAGTTCAATGAAATAAAATAAATGACTACAATCTAAAAATGTGAAACCGGATATGTACGATAAGTTCATATCGCCAAAAGAGCGCCATCCTGTTTAGATAGGTATACGTATATTATATAGCAGAACCAGAAGCAGATTTGCAAATATGTACCTTACTATGTATTACAGAGTTCCTTGTTTTGTAGGTATTAGTTATTGTATTGGTTCAATTTCAATTAGGCAGGTAGGTAGCTATAGGTAAAGTACTTACAGCTAATTAATAAACTTATCAAGTTCCATTTATTTTATCCATTGTCACAAATCCTTAACCATTGCAGTGCCATTGCAGTTCAGGCTTAGTTGAGTACTAAATGTAGACATAAAAGGGAGCTAGCTAACTAATTAGAGTGTCAATGTATGCGCATGCGCAATGCACAATGCGATGGAAGTGTCCATGTCCATCCAACTAGCTAGGTACTTACTTACTTAGCTACCTACTTACATAAACATGTATCTACATACATTTTCTGCTTTATTTAATTTAAATCAAGAGGCCATTCTAAGTAGGGTTAGATTCATTCACTTGGTTTAATTGTGAAATATAGGTAGGTATAATTCGTTGTAATTAAATAAGGTTTCAAGGAGAATTAGGTGCTGGGATAAAATAAAACAAGGCAGGTAGAGTACCTTATACCTTGTTATATACCTTGTTATGTACCTTATTTAGGTACCTTACCTACATCTACCTTAGCCTACGGTGCATTGACTTAAACTGAAAAAAGTACTCTAAGTTGCACCACTTTCTTAGTTATTTAAAAATCTTTGGCATGACAAATATGGTGTTTTGTTACGTGATTTGTTGCCCAAAATGTAATTAAATCCCGCGCGGGACAGTCTCCTTCCCGCTTTTCAGGGTTTACTCTCGCTCGATGGTGCGGAGTGGGATTCATAAAAGGATACCTAAGAACTTACCTCTACTCGTAATAGTTTCGAAGTCTACAAAAACCTTTATAGTTTCTCCATGTCCGTCCGTCCGTCCGTCTGTCCGCAGCTTAGCTCAGACACCTTTTTAGTGCTAGAAAGCTGTAATTTGGCATGAATTGAATATACATTAATCACGCCAATAAAGTGATAGAAAAAAATATTTATAAATATATTTTCCCCGCTCCATGTAAAGTAGGGATGTATTTTTTGACACCCCATGTCGTGGGGTGTCAATGGATAGATTTTTTAAGGTTTGAAACAACTTTTCGAGTAAGAGATCCGTTTGTGAAATATTAAGCTTTAAAGTGCCAATTTTGGTTTGAGTCGAGTGTGAGCCCCCCCCCCCCCCAAAAAGCACTATCTACCAATAATAGTCGACAAACTTATAAAATACACTTGGAGATGTAATAATTAAAATAGTACAAAAATAACATTGAAAATTATTTATTAGGCTAACAACGTTGTTATCTTGTTTTATAATATACTTAGTTTATTTTATAAGTTGGTTGTTACTGTGTAAACTACGAAACCCTACATTGACAAAAGAATCCCGCTTTTTTTTACTCACAACGTTTCAAAATCCCGCTTTGCCTGAAAAAAATGTGGCAACGCTGCTTTCTACATAATACTATACTACCCATGCCTAGCCTATGGGCATTGGGCACTACCCGGAGCGTCATTTTTCACGTAAACTGTCACTTCAAAGGGATGTTCCGTTTTTACTTTTTGAGGTGCGGAACCCTAAAAATAGGTTAGAATCGTTCAACCAGGGAAGGGTTATATTATGTGCCTATGCCTACGTAAATGTCTTTTTCCCAACCGACAGGGATGTACATGTAAATAATTCCGCGAGTCGTGTCACGTGTGGTATGATGGTGCTGTGACTGTGAGTCAGACAGAGTGTAGTCAGACCTTCCTTTGATATCCCTTCCCGGAACAGAGGAAAAAAAAAATACTAAAAACAGAATAAAATAAATATCTAAGGGGGGCTCCCATACAACAAACTTGATTTTTGCATTCCAGCGCCATCTAGTTTCATTTGATGTTACTACGTATTATATGGTCATTGCGCTGGTTTCGCGACCACCGTCAGTATGCGACCATTTCAGGGACCTGCTGCAGAAATACTAAGAAATTAAGAATTCCATCTCTCTTTTCCAAACGAAATTCTGGTCTATACAGAGCAGGATAGATCTATTGTTCATACCTATTTGAATTGGCACCATAGTATTACCCGAAATTAAACAAACCCACGCTCATTTCGGCGCCCGCACTCCTCGCGTGAACGGGTTCACGAAATTACAAAAAAAATAGTGAGCACGTGCTGCTTTCGGAGTTAGTATTTAATGATTTATTTATATAATGACTGATTGATAATGTTTTTATTGCCTAAGAAAATTATTTTTCTACGCATTTGCGTAATTTTTATAAAGAAAATATACAAAAACATGTAAAATATTAAGTGGTCGCATACCAAAATATAATTTTTCATGTTATTTGACTTTACGACCACATGGTCGCAAATTGACTGTTTGATTGCAAACTTTATTTATCTCCCTTGTTACTTTAATAATAAAGGTTACGGATTTTGAGACTTTTTAACATATTCTTAATAGCGGTTTTGTTACCATCGGTTTGCGACCGCATAAACATTCGTAAATACTGTACAAATATATAATATGATCGTCTAACATACCCCAACTTTAGTTTGCGACCACGGCCGATGTCAGTTTACGTCTTAAAATGTATGGGAATTGAACGGTCGCATATTGGATGTAATAATTTGATGTATTATTTTACGACCACTATTATGCTAGTATTTATATTACAGTTTTGGTGCAGATGTTACAAAACAGATGATTAGAAATAAAGAAATTATTAATAATAACATGATAATGTAGCATTATTTTTAATCAATTATGTGTAATTTCCCTTTCAGACAGTGGTCGTAAACTAAAGTAGGGGGTGGTCGTATACTAAGAAAATCGGTCGCAAACTAGCATATCACCCTATTTCTCAATAAAAAATTATTTAAAATTAAGTCTAATAATATATATACATATTTAAGGTTTCTAATATATCTTGATCATATATGGAACCATGACAAACCCTTTCAATAAATGTCGAGTAAATATTTCATACTAATAAGCTGACCCAAAGTTGGGTACCCCGCTAATGGTTCACTGTAAACAACCTATTGCTTAATTCTAAGAAAACAAAATGCATTAAATTCTCTTTGCCTAGTGTACGGCATACTCCGACTCCGACTAACATTGAAATAAATGAAGAGGCTCTTACGCTTGTTAATTCGACTACTTTTTTAGGTCTCAATATTGATGCAAACTTACAATGGGGACCTCATATTGAAACACTTGCTGGTAAACTTAGTTCCGCTGCTTATGCAGTCCGCACGATTAGGCGGCTGGCCGATGAAGCCACAGCTAGGCTAGTTTATTTTAGTTACTTCCATAGTGTAATGTCGTATGGAATTCTTCTCTGGGGTAAGGCAGCAGACATTCAAGTTATTTTTGTTTTACAAAAACGGGCAGTACGTGCCATTTATAAAATGAAGTCCCGGGACTCTTTGAGACAAAAATTTAAAGAAATTAACATTCTCACAGTAATCTCACAATATATATATGAAAACTTACTGTATACTCATAAGAATATGGCTTTCTTTAAGAAAAAAAGTGATGTACATAGTATTAACACAAGAAATAAGAACAATTGTACATACCCAAATTTAGATTAGAAAAAGTGAAGGGGTCGTTAATGGGGAATTGTATACTATTTTATAATAAACTGCCAGAAAACGCAACAAAACTTCCCGTTAGAAGATTTAAATCCTACATAAAGAATAATCTTATAAACAAAGCGTATTATACTGTAGATGATTATATAAATGATAAATCCTCGTGGCCTGATGTCGCTCTGCCACTCGACAGCTAAATATTAATTTAGGTATTTAATTTCATTTTGTGTAACATTTGTCTACTTTAATTATTTTTAAGCAAATAGTTATTTTATCTGTAAGTTTTAATTCTAAATCAAGTGTAGCGTGTGTTGCTTTTTGAATTTGTGCTGAAGCTCTAGTTATTTTTTTTATTGCTGTACCTACGTACTTGAGTAGTAGGTACTTTTAATTATTATTCTTGTTTGAGCCTTCACCTTGTTCGACTGGCACCACACTGGAGCTCTACATAGCATTAAGGAAAGGATCATAAAAAAAAAGGTAGACCCCAAGCCGTGTTTGTTGCCTGATTCTTCTAGGCTTGGTCGCGTGGAATCGGCGTAGCTTCACCTAGTTCCTAAGACGTTTCAAAGTGATCCTTGTGATTTTATTGAAATAAATGATTTTTGAATTTTGAATTTGAATTTGAATAGCTAGACAGTTGAAATTTTCACAGATTATGTATTTCTATTGCTGCTCGAACAACAAATACTAAAAATAGAATAAAATAAATATTTAAGGGGGGCTCCCATACAACAAACTTGATTTTTGCATTCCAGCGCCATCTAGTTTCATTTGATGTTACTACGTATTATAGGTACTTTTCGCAGTCTCATGCGACCGCTCGGGGTTTGAGAGGTAAGATGAAAGAGGTTTGCGATTCCGCTGGCAGGTGGCGCTATTTTACCACTATCGGTAAAGTAAGTCGGTAAATAGGTGGTACTTCACATGATCGAATAAAAAGTTTGAAATTGAATTATTGAATTCATGTAGTTAGGTAAATAGGTATAGGTACCTAGGTAAATATTATTAATTTCCAATTAATTTCGAGTTCAAATCCTGGCCGTGCATCAATGGATATTTCTGTTCGAAAAATGTATCTATATGCGCGTTACACATGTTTATAACAGTGAAGGAAAACATCGTGAGGAAACCTGTTAGTATTCTTGAAAGCGGCGACGGGATTGCAACCTGTCACGTGTGGAATGCTAACTACGTAGTTAGGTAAATAGGTAGGTTACGAGATATTATGAATTATTTTTTTAAATATTTAAGTGAGACTCCCGTACAACAAACGTGATTTTTTTGCCGTTTTGATTTACAGAAT
This sequence comes from Hydriomena furcata, assembly GCA_912999785.1. Lineage (NCBI taxonomy): Eukaryota > Metazoa > Arthropoda > Insecta > Lepidoptera > Geometridae > Hydriomena > Hydriomena furcata. The sequence continues at coordinate 25,479,072 of OU538820.1, forward strand.
GTTTTTGGTGGGATTTCACTTCTTTTTGTAGAAATGTGGGCTTATTGATTTATTTTATTAGATTTTCTTATTTGACAGGTTTTTTTGAGACAGTTTTTTGCAATGACAGTCGATTTTTTTATGTACCAATAGTAGAAGGGGCATCACTATATTTCTAATACAGCTGAGACCAGCTGGGGGTTCTTCATCAGATACTTCAGACCTTCGATTTTTGACATCAAATGAAGCGGCCCACCAAGTTGAATATTTTTTGTAAAGGCGGTATGTCGATCTCTAATAGTTTGGTTAGGCTCTTGTGTTTTCTAATCAGGGTCACCAGCTACTCCAGATCTTCGATTATCCTAGTTTTTATGGTTTTCCCTTTATGTGGCCATTAAACCCTAACTCTGTACCAAATTTCAGCTCTCTAAGTTTATGGGAAGTAGATACTAGTTCTATTCTGATGATCATGAGTGAGTGAGTGAGTGAGTGAGTGTCTAAAATGCGAAACTTTGCTTTCGCGTAACTTCGAAACTAAATGACCTACAGACTTGAAATTTTGGATTTTAAGTATGTGCTTTGCTTACTGGAGCTTACTGGATGACGAAAATTTCTGCGTTCTGGTATTATCAAGAGGTTCTCAAATAGGGGCCTGAAAATGCGGCGAAATGGTTCCAGTAAAGGATGGTACGGACGTGTTTGCTTCGCGCTCGAATGCGTGCCCCCAAATACGAGTAGCATTGGCTAAGGCTAAGGCAACAGTTTTAAAGCATCAAACAATGCAAACAAAAAGGCAAATGTTTTCGACTGCCCGTTTAAGCTGCAGCTTCACGTTTAAACGTTTTGGTTACTTAATGGAGATTTAAGATTGTGCTAAATGTTCCACACCGGATGTGTTATCCATGGTGCCATGCCATGCCATGCCATGCCAATGCCATGCATGAGCATGACCAAATACCAATATATAATAGGTTGCCCTAACTAATTGCGGGGTGGGGGTGGGGGACACACTTAAGTACCTACGGACATTTCTCTGAGCAACAGACCCACCTGTGCTCAAAACAGTCTGAAGCTAAATTATGAATACTTTAGTGACATTGCGAGCCCTTTCGCCTGACACTGAAAAAGTTGTTAATAAATTAAAGATTTAGCCATAACCTTGACTTTTGCGGGATTGAATCCGGCCGTGCGTCAATTGATTTTTGATTTCCCTAACCCCTGCCCTCAGCTCTATTTAATCTACCCGATCTAGACTAGTAGGTCTCCTTCTTTATTAGGTATCTAACCTACAAGTAGGTACATTCTTTCTTACCTAGACAATACCTACATTACAGAGGTAAAACGTCTTGAAATGTACAGTAAGTAGGTATTTCAATAAATTAGCTTCGGATTATTTAGGCATTTATTTACATTACACGTGCGTGGTGATATTATAATTGCCTACTTATGTAAATGACCACTGGAGAAGTCTCACGAGTTCATCGTCATTCATTATGATTAGTGAATGAGGTGTTCATTACTGTGCTCTAGTTGGATTGAAGCAAGAAAGTTACTTTACAAGACAAGAGTAGGAAAGTTTAAGAAACGCGACCGAGAGGTGACCGACGCGCGACGCCGACGCAACGCGGCTACAGCTACAGCTAGCTGGAAATGGGAAAGTAGCCAACAGAACAGACAGACAGACAGACTTGCACAACATTTCATTAATTGTACTACGTACCTACGATACGAGTAATTGTAGAAACATACGTTATTAAACATACGAGTGGTTTCCCTCGTCCATACTTCCGTAGTAGTAATGTTAGTGTAGAATATTCGTAGTTAAGTTGGTACTAATTAAAATTTCAATAGAATGTAGGCACTCATTTCTTCACAGTATGCAATGTTCGGCTTCGGCTCAAGCATCTATACTTCTATACTATAATATTATAAAGAAGAAAGATTTGATTGTTTGTTTGTTTGTTTGTTTGTTTGTAACGAATAGGCTCCGAAACTACTGGACCGATTTAAAAAAATATTTTACCATTAGAATCCTACATTATCCATGATGAACATAGGCTATAGAATATTTTCAAAAACGTTAGGGATCCGTATGAAAACTTCGATAATGTAACCCAAGGTGTGAAAAAAAATAAAAAAAAAATCCTTATATCGCGTACGCTGTGGAAATTATTGACAATAGAGCAAAGTGATGTACTACAGTTTTAAAGAGGACATCAATATCTATAAATAAGTCAGCAATACCATATGTCTAACTATTAGGGATCCGTATGAAAACTTCAATAACGTAACCCAACGTGTGAATCAAAAGCAAAAAAATCCTTATATCACATACGCTGCAAAAATTATTGACAATAGATCAAAGTGATGTACTGCAGTTTTAAAGATTACATCAATATTAACAAATAAGTCAACAATACCATAATTATGTCCAACTATTACAGCTATGTCATAATAACTACTTTTTCATGTTAAAATATGCAATAGTAACGCCGCCTGTACAAACTAGGCCACATTATTCGTACCTGGGTATTAATCCTTATCCAAAAAAATCACTTCATTTACCATCATCACCTGTAAATTACTTTTTTAATCATACCATTCCCAAATTCCATACCATTCAAAAGTTATTATGAGTGTAATAATCTATAGGTAAGGTACTAATATTATTATGAGGAAAGATGTTTTGTATATTTGTATGGAATAAATCCAAAAACTACTGGATCGATTTCAAAAAATCGTTTACCATTAGAATGCTACATTATCTCTGAGTAACATAGGCTATATTTATTGTTTGAAAAAATAGGGATCCCTATTAAAACTTCGATAATGTAACCACCTTGGGTAAAAAATACCCATAAAATCGTTATAATACGTTACTCCCGTGCGGAGCCGGGGCGGACTGCTAGTCATTCATAACCTGAAACTCTTACATTTTTAGGGTTCCGTACCCAAAGGGTAAAATCGGAACCCTATTACTAAGACTTCGCTGTCCGTCTGTCTGTCCGTCTGTCCGTCTGTCCGTCTGTCTGTCTGTCACAGGGCTGTATCTCATGAACCATGATAGCTAGACAGTTGAAATTTTCACAGATTATGTATTTCTATTGCTGCTCGAACAACAAATACTAAAAACAGAATAAAATAAATATTTAAGGGGGGCTCCCATACAACAAACTTGATTTTTGCATTCCAGCGCCATCTAGTTTCATTTGATGTTACTACGTATTATAGGTACTTTTCGCTCGGGGTTTGAGAGGTAATATGAAAGAGGTTTGCGATTCCGCTGGCAGGTGGCGCTATTTTACCACTATCGGTAAAGTAAGTCGGTAAATAGGTGGTACTTCACATGATCGAATAAAAAGTTTGAAATTGAATTATTGAATTCATGTAGTTAGGTAAATAGGTACCTAGGTAGATATTATTAATTTCCAATTAATTTCGAGTTCGAATCCTGGCCGTGCATCAATGGATATTTCTGTTCGAAAAATGTACCTATATGCGCGTTACACGTGTTTATAACAGTGAAGGAAAACATCGTGAGGAAACCTGTTAGTATTCTTGAAAGCGGCGACGGGATTGCAACCTGTCACGTGTGGAATGCTAACTACGTAGTTAGGTAAATAGGTAGGTTACGAGATATTATGAATTATTTTTTATGTTTCTAGGGTTCCGTATCTAAAGGGTAAAAAACGGGACTACTAAGACACCGCTGTCCGTCTGTCTGTTACCAGGCTGTATCTCGTGAACCGTGATAGCTAGACAGTTGAAATTTTCACAGATGATGTATTTCTCTAAAATCAGCATAAAATAAATATTTAAGTGAGACTCCCGTACATTAAACGTGATTTTTTTGCCGTTTTGATAATAGTACGGAACCCTTCGTGCGCGAGTCCGACTCGCACTTGGCCGGTTTTTTTTTATTTTACTTTACTATGAAATAACCTGGAAAGGTAATTTGTAATTTCTTTGATTAGAAAGGTACCTAAATAATTAATGAAATAGGTAATGGATTATTTTTTTGTGGAGGATTGAAAATAAATTGATCCTTGATGCATTCATTTGGTAGCAAGGCGCGTAGAGTATCTACCTACCTACCTAATTTGATAAAACACCTGGCCATGGCCACAGGATCCTGATTAAAGGATGGTGGTCCGGTCCAGCCAGATGTTACATACCATCATCATTTCTTGAACCAGATTCAGGCTCCAGACAAATGTCTTGTCTGTCTGCCACACCACGAAGTTCTGAACTGATGCAAATGCGTTACTTAGCTATGAGGTGCTGTCTGCTGTGTAATTCTGAAGACTTGCGCGCATGTTCGCTGCCAGTGCCAACTATGCCACGCCACACGCCACACGCCACACGCCACACGCCACACGCCACACGCCACGCGCAGTCTTTACATTTCCCAACTGTTGCGCAATTACGATTTAGCGTTGTGTTGACAACGCTTTAATTGTTCAGGAGACACCTCATCTCACAATTATTATTATGCGTTACTTTTGCACAAGACTGTTGCATGCGGTTTCGCAATATTGGTATTGATTATTTTATTATATTATTACCATTATTTGGGTGTTGCGCTGACGACGTCGGACCTACTCGGTGCGTCGGCGTCGTCGTTTCGACAGAGTTTCAATTCGTTAATTCATATTTCTTTAGTTGATTGATTCTATTCAGGCAAGTCAAAGAGCAAACAAAGCTCCAGGAGCTTTATTCGCACAAAGTTTTGAGCAAAATAAAAATGTCTATCGTCTCGATATAAAGTGGCAAATGCTTTTGTCCGCATTGCCCTTGAGTTGGGAGAAGTTGGGAAGAGCGATGGCGATGTCGATGGCGACACAGTCCAAACGACAAAAACCCGTCTTACAGGCATTATAGGTACTCGTAAAATGATGTGATGAAGTTCCCTCGTCCTGCGAGCTCACAGAGGGCTGCTTCTAGGACCGGTCCTTCACAACCACACACATCCCCTCTTTACTCTTCCCCGCGCGCCAGAACACCATTCCATTAACCCCCCCCCCCAACCCTTACCCCCTCTCACCCTCCTGGTGGTGCCAAGAGCAACGACCGCGCACGCGCATCCGACTGCATCTTTGCAATTGCAATATTATTATTTTATTTTTGCATTGAGCAACCTATTTAGGCTATACGGTCGATTCTTGGCAATTTCCAAGTATACGCCGAGCGAATACAACCTATGTTACCGGCCTACCACTTTTAAAGTGGCAAGTGGCACTTTACTACAACACAACCGAATAAATATAAAGGATTTCTCCTTCCGCTTCCATTCGCCAATGAACCTACCTACTACTAGGTAGTTAGGTACCTACCTAATTTCGCCGCGCTGCTCTTTCCAAAACTGGTTCTTTTTCCGACGGATTTATGCCTCTGTCTGTGTTGGTCTTTGAGAGCAACTATGTCAGCGTTGCTTGTCGGACTATGAAACTGGTTCTCGACTTTACTTGGTCTGACTGGTAGGTAGCTATGTACTTTAGTATTTAAGTACCTACTTGAGTACCTACTTTAAGCACATAGGTAATATTTTCTGCATAGATTATTTTTCTAGCTAGTATTAGCATGCATGGCTGATCTATACTATAGATAGGTATAGGTATTCTAAGTAGGTAGGTACCTTCTTTCTTGAGCTTCTTGGCTTTGAATTCGTACAGCTAAGTACCTTCCGTGCTCCTAAAGGAGTATTACCTAGTGCTAGTGTTCCTGGATTCTTTGCAGGTACTTAGGTACCTAGTCGCACTAGGCAGTAGGCAGTAGGCAGTCACTCCGTGCATATTGATTTGTTTATTGTAAGAAGGAAGATGCATACAAATATCCCGGGGCGCACGACAGGATGCATTCACGATCACGCGCACAAACAAATGCTTGTATTGGTAGGGAGTAGAGAAGAGACGTCCAACCATGGTTTGAATCGCATTATGCATGCGCGTGCGCGCGTGCATGTGTGCGTGTGCGTACTGCAGCTGCGGTGCCGTGAGTCGCGACCGTGAACCGACAGACGGACGAGGCGAGCCCTTTGCATTCATTACAGACACTAGGCATAGGCACGTCCCACCAAACAGTGACCAGTGAGCATGAGCAGATGAGCACTGAAGCAAAGCAAATTGTCGTCTCGAGCGAGGTGGAGGTGACACCTAGAGCTCAGGTGTTTTGCAGTGCTCTTTCATTTTAAACTAAAAACATGCATAGAGTTTTTGTAAATCCACTACCTACTAATCGTAATCGGCGTTATCCTATCAAAATATCATGTTTTTACAGAAACCATTTTATAATTGAAGCCGATTTCGTCAACAATTCAGTTAGGATATAGCCCCCACCCCCAGTAGGCATTCACCTAGACAGTAAACATGGCATGTGTTTACGTTAGTTGCATACCTACGGGTACCTATTAAAGGACGACAGACGTCAGCGTGAGTCGTGAATGAGCCGAATTGTGAACACATTGCATTCGCTCGCGGTCTGCTCCCAGACAAGACCAGATGATGTAGGTAAATAAAATATACCTACTTACCTACATCATCTCGTCTTGTCTGGGAGTTAGACTAAATCAAGCTCTATTCTGGGATTCAGGGCACCCTGGCGAGTTGCTGCGATTGACGTCTGCTGTCCAGATGTGGCTAGTTTATTGGTACCTATACCTACTTGTGATATAGTTCACTCACACTAGTAAAGTAAATGCCATCAAAAACATAACTTGTAAAAAAAGCCAAGTCTCGCAACGCAACTCAGTTCTTCTACCGTAAAAAGTAGTGAGATCCATGTAATACCAAGTCGGTTAATTTATTCAGTCCCTACTATAAAGGTCCTTCTGTCTTAAGTTATTACGTAAATGTTAGCTAATTACGTAATAACATAAGTCAGAAGGACCCTTATAGTAGGGACTGAATAAATTAACCGACTTGGTATTACATGGATCTCACTACTTTTCACGGTAGAAGAACTGAGTTGCGTTGCGAGACTTGGCTTTTTTTACAAGTTATGTTTTTGATGGCATCTCATTTATTTTTGTAGATAGCCCTACTTTTTAGGGTTCCGTACCTAAAGAGTAAAAACGGAACCCTGTTACTAATACTCCACTGTCTGTTCGTCCGTCTGTCCGTCTGTCCGTCTGTCTGTCTGTCTGTCTGTCGGTCTGTCGGTCTGTCAGTCCATCTGTCTATTACAGGGCTGTATCTCATGAACCATGATAGCTAGAAAGTTGAAATTTTCACAGATGATGTATTTCTGTTGCCGCTATAACAACAAATACTAAAAACAGAATAAAATAAATATTTAAGTGGGGCTCCCATACAACAAACGTGATTTATAGATAATGGTACGGAACTCGACGTGCGCGAGTCCGACTCGCACTTGGCAGGTTTTTTTAGGATTTTTACACTAAACACTAATTGTGTTTCAAATTTGAAGCTTCTATGTCTGCTAGAAGTGCCTTAAACTTTTGATGATCGGTCAGTCAGTCAGTGAGTGAGTGAGTGAGTGAGTGACAAAATAGGAAACTTTGACTAGTTATAATTCTTAAACTACTGGTTCAAATTGAATGAAATTTGAAATATACCGTGTTTATATAGTGACTGCTTGGTTACTGAAAATTCAGGCTTCTAGTTTTATCCACAACGAAGTTATAGGGGGTCGAAAATGGCCTGAACTGATTCGAGAAAAGGATGGTACAGCCGTGCCGCTTTATTGCTTGACTTGGCGGAGATGTTCGGTATCTAGGTACATAGATAGATACCATTCCAGCGCGAAGTCTGTCTTGTTTACCATACAATCAGTGGCGGATTTACCACCAGGCTGAGTAGGCTGGAGCCTAGGGCGGCAGATTTTAAGGGCGGCAAATTTAGGTAAATTTTTCAAACATCTTATTTATTTTAGCCTCTATCGTCCCACTGCAGGACAGATACCTACCTCCCTCCCTTCCTTCTTGGCCACCACTTGATGTTGCCAAATGTCTTACAGGAATCACCGCTTTTAACTAAATCGTTGGATTGTAAAAATAATCTCGATTCAATAGCCTACTGGCGGCAAATATGTAAATCCGCCACTGCTTACAATATATAGTCACGCTCAACTCACGAGTGACGCGCTTCACGAGCCTCTATTATTGATCGTTTGTGCTTTACACAAGTATCTAAGTGCTAGAAGTATTGCAAGATGTCGTACTTAGGGTAAGTAGGTCATTTAAATAGGTTCTTGGTAAAGTTCTGTGGTGTTGTTCTGGTCGAGCTACCGACGCGTTATCATCACGTTCTGCTCCTCAGAAGAATACAATACTGAGAAGATACGATAATCTGCACCATTGTTCGGCCGCGAGTGGTTGCCTCACTGCGCATGCGCCGGTTCCTCTCACGTCGACGCGACGCCACAAACGATCGCGATCGAAAGTTTCTATTCGAGAGTGAAATATTTTAGCCGAAACATACTAACTTACGATGCTGCTTGGAATTGGAACTGAAACTGACGATAATATGTAAGCAACATCCGACCGCTTTGGTCACCAAAAAGATGAACACTACAGCCAAAAGACGACTGACAAAAGTCAACATTGACCTTTTCAAAATAGCAAGTCTATGGCAAATATTTTGCCCAAGAGGCTTTGCATTAGTTTTAGTTAGATGTAAATGTAAATGGGTGGTTTTGTGGGGGAGATGAAATTCAGCGGTTAGTTCGTAGAAGATCTACTTGTATTAGCGCAGCATGTGAGGAAAGAGGCGAACGGCGCCGGTGCGGGGTCTGCCTCGGCTCAATATGCAATCGGCGATTAAAGTTCAAAGATAACAAGTTTGCAAGGTTTTAATAGTTATCATGCTAAGTAATCGTACTGTCGCTGACCGAACTCGCCTCGATCTCCGCGCGGAAGTGGCACGTCGAATGTTGCCTTACCTGTAGGTAACTTACCTGTAGGTGCTTGGTCGTCTCAGAAGTATGAAAACTAATTTGTTTCTTTTCTGTTATTCCAGGCGATGCGCGGGTGCATGGCGCGCATGTGGGGGTGGAGCGCGGGGCGAGGGCGCGCGCGTTGGCTGGCGGCGCTTCTCTGCTGGGGGGCATTGTGTGCGCTCGCGCTGCCTCGCCTGCAAGCCCCCATTTCCCCGCGCCCCCTTCGGCCAGCCCCCCCAAACCCCCCTGCAAGGCTTCTGCTGCAAAGTGAGCCAGCCCCCCCGACCCCCTCGACCCCCGCGCCCCCCTTTTCGGGCCCCCTAGCCCCCGCAACGGACACGCGCGTTCTGACCGAGGATGAGTTGCGTGCGGACGCGGAGCGCCGCCTTCCTTCGCTGCCGCTGGTCTACTGGCACAAGCACAAGGACGACAAGAACAAGTTCTACAAGAAAAAGGAGTGCGCGCCCTTCCCCTCGATCTACGAGCTGGAGTTCCACAACACTTACTGGCAGACGCTGCGCGCCAGCGAAGGCGTGTTCCACCTGTACGGCGCTTACCTCGATGTGCGCAACGCGTCACGGATAGGGCCCGCGGTGCGCATCCTTGCCGTGCACGACCGCATCAAGCCGACGCTAGCGACGCACTGCCAGCTTTGGTTCGAGGAGCGCGCTGCGCCGGTTGTGGTGCGCAACCTGGAGTACAAGTACGTGTGGAACAGTAAATGGGGCAATTACCGCGATCGCGTGCTGCAACCTTATCTGCTGGCTTGCGTGCTGCCTCAGGAAGTGCGACATTTGGTGCCGGCTTCCGTGTCTCTGGTGGAGGCGCCTTGCGACCGCGCCACCAACAACCTGCGAGTGCACCACGATCCTCCGGAGCCCAACGCGCCTCAGCGGGACTTCGCCGTCTGCGTGAAGGGGCTCGACTTCCTGCACGAGGACCTGTCGGTGAGGCTCGTCGAGTGGATCGAGATGATCCTGCTGCTCGGCGCGGACAAGATATTCTTCTACGAGCTGCAGGTGCATCCGAACATCACGAAGGTGCTCGAGTACTACGAGAGACGCGGCTCGGTGGTCGTGACGCCGATAACTCTGCCCGGCGGCCAGCCGAATCTGCCGGGTCTGCAGCACATGTATCTCAAGAAGAAGACGACGCACAAGCGGCAGATGGAGCTGATTCCGTACAACGATTGCCTGTACCGGCACATGTACCGCTACCGCTGGCTGGCGCTACTGGACATCGACGAGGTGATCGTGCCGCTGGAAGACGGCGACTGGTCGGCGCTGATGCGACGCATTCTGCCTCTCTCGACGCCTTTGGCGGGCAAGCCCCCTCGCTCGTCGTTCCACGCTTCCAACGTGTACTACTTGGATTCGTTGGCGCACGAGCACGGCTGGGAGCGTGAAGCTCCTCGCTACCTGCACATGTTGCAGCACGTGTATCGCACTCGCAACTTCACAAAACCCGGTCAGTACGTGAAGGCTTTCCACGAGACGGGCCGCGTGCTGGCGCTGCACAACCACTTCCCCCTGGCTTGCCTCGGCGGCGCTTGTTCCTCGTACGCGATGGAGACGCGACACGCGCGCCTGCAGCATTACCGCGCCGACTGCGTGACTGCGCTCAGTAAGGCTTGCGCGGAATTGCGCGCTGAGCCAGTGCGCGACACAGCCATTTGGCGCTGGCGTGGCCCTTTGGCTGCGCGCGCAACTGCTGCGCTGGAGGAGCTCGGCTTCCTTCCTCGTCCGCATCGGTGACCCCCACCCCGCCCTTCTACGCTTAGTCCTATGTATTGTTATTATAGTATTACAAGTATTTTTATAGTCGGTTTGTTGTTTCACTATCCCACCCATTATTTCACTCCCACTATGGATTCGAATCATTATAGTACGATCGTTAGTACGATCGGCGGATCTTGGCTTACGTGAAATTAAACCGTGTGAGTGTGACTGCAAAAATGGTTTTGTGTCATTGCATAATAAGGTCGAAGATTGTCTGCCGCGCAGCCAACAGCCAAACTACTAACTCCACGTAAACTGAACGGAGATTCTCCGACCGTACCGTACTGTACTGTACTGTAAGTACTGTACTGTACTCATCGTAATGCTGGCTTATTTCGTAAAAATCGATTTTCACCCGCAATGTGTGACCCGACTGCGGAGGGTTTATTGTATAATTATACGCAAAATACGTTTATCTATACTTAATTAATTATATACATACAATATTCTAAAATAACCGCGTTGGCCGAGTTGGAGGTAACTTCGATTTTCATTTCGAAGGTCGTGGGTTCGAATCCCGGCGTGCATCAATGGATATTTCTGTTCGAAAAATTTATAATAATATGCACATCTAAACACGTGCTCAAAACGGTGAAGGAAAACGTCGTGAGGAAACCAGTTAGTATTCTTATAAGCGGCGATGGGCTTGCAACCTGTCACGTATGGAATGCTAACTACTGTAATATATGGGCATTTGCCAAATATAATGTTTGGGCGTGCCTCTGACTACCCCCCCTAGAAATATTGAAAGGATCTAAGCGCCATAAGATCTGAGAGGAATAACTACCGTACTTGGGGATCAGTCGTGACATTTTTTTTTTGTATGTTTGTAATCTGACCATTGTGTGTCAGGTGTTTGTCTACATTTTTATTATTACTTCTTCAAGTCCATTTTATAAGTTGATCGACTATTACGTCTATTACTTACTCGTAAACTTGTAATGCCTAGTTAGCTGTGATAGTTTTCTTTCACAAGATGACAAGACTACTGATAAAAGAGTTGCGTTGCGGGACAATATAATCATGGCGACCAATGACCATCCTCACGTAGTCAGCAACGGGACCACTATGTGTATATTTTGCAAATACCCACCATAGGTACCCATCTCCATTCAAGCCATAATAAGCCATCCAAATTGATTACAATTAGAAATGCCTTTCGCCCAGCGACCAGCGAAGCGGGTATGGGACAGCTAGTCACCGATAAAGTGATTACAAACGTAAAACGAAGTTACCTACAGGAAGCATCTGCACTCTAGAAAATTACCAAATATTTTCTGACCCTATAAATCTCTGATTGGATTGAGCGCAGAATTTAAGAAAAAAACGCCATCTATGAAAAAGTTTAAGAATTCCGAAGTCAATCGTGATTTAGACTAGAAACTGTGATTGTAGCGAAGTTCAAGCAGGTTTTACTAGATGGCGGTAATTCAAATTCAAATTCAAATTGTTTATTGAGACTGTTTATGAAATCAAGACTTAAGAGGCTCCCAGTCGCTGATTGCTCTTTTTCGAAACGAAAAACGAAATACCTCTGAACAAGCTACATCTCCTATTTTTATAAGTATATTACTTCAGGTTCCTACCTAGATTTATATTAAGCTGAAAACATAATAGCAGAAACTTTTCACGATAAAGATACTTATTATTTCAAAATGATACGTTTTAGAATTTATGATCGAAATATTTTATATACCTACTATTAAAATCAACTTGTGATTTATTGTTAAAGATAGGTAATATGTAGATCTAGATTTCTATTAGAATAGATTTTTGATAAGTAATTATACATAATTTATATCATTAATTTATTCGAAAAGCTAAGGCGGACCACGCTCCGACGTGTGTTTGTCATCGTTGCAGCGCAGCGGTCGGTAGGATTATTTATCGAAGTGATTAAAGATGGGTACATCTTTATTCACATATACTATACATTATAAAATAGGAGATGTGGCTTGTTCACAAGTATTTCTTTTTTCGTTTCGAACAAAAACAATCGTCGACTGGGAGCGCCTTAAGTCTGCTTTATCAACAATCGATTTAAAAAAATAAAACATTGCCTGTCTTTACTAAGTTCTGCCCACACCCACACCGCCAATTAGGATTATGGGAATGTGCCTACGTAAACGTAATGCCATCAAAAACATAACTTGTAAAAAAAGCCAAGTCTCGCAACGAGTTGCGTTGTGAGATTTGGCTTTTTTTACAAGTTATGTTTTTGATGGCATCTCATTTATTTTTCTAGATAGCCCTACTTTGTAGGGTTCCGTACCTAAAGAGTAAAAACGGAACCCTGTTACTAATACTCCACTGTCCGTTCGTCCGTCTGTCCATCTGTACGTCTGTCCGTCTGTCCGTCTGTCTGTCTGTCGGTCTGTCGGTCTGTCAGTCCATCTGTCTTTCACAGGGCTGTATCTCATGAACCATGATAGCTAGAAAGTTGAAATTTTCATAGATGATGTATTTCTGTTGCCGCTATAACAACAAATACTAAAAACAGAATAAAATAAATATTTAAGTGGGGCTCCCATACAACAAACGTGATTTATAGATAATGGTACGGAACACGACGTGCGCGAGTCCGACTCGCACTTGGCAGGTTTTTTTAGGATTTTTATATAAAACACTAATTGTGTTTCAAATTTGAAGCTTCTATGTCTGCTAGAAGTGCCTTAAACTTTTGATGATCGGTCAGTCAGTCAGTCAGTGAGTGAGTGAGTGAGTGACAAAATGGGAAACATTGACTAGTTATAATTCTTAAACTACTGGTTCAAATTGAATGAAATTTGAAATATACCGTGTTTATATAGTGACTGCTTGGTTACTGAAAATTCAGGCTTCTAGTTTTATCCACAACGAAGTTATAGGGGGTCGAAAATGGCCTGAACTGCTTCGAGAAAAGGATGGTACAGCCGTGCCGCTTTATTTTATTAATAAAATCCCTTTGTCTCCATCTCCACATGCGGGCGTTTTGGTTTTGATCTTAGTCACCTTCACCTAATTACCTACTTAAATACCTAGTAGGTAGGGACCTATTACATACTAGCTGCTCGCATTACGCAGCTGTACCTGGATAAATAGTAGCCTATGTGTTATTCTGATGTATAAGCTATTTTACTAAAGTTTCATCTTAAACCGTTCAGTAGTTTTTGCGTGAAAGAGTAACAAACACACACAGAAACACACACCACTCACAAACATTCGAATTTATAATATTATTAGAAAAGGAACTGAAGTAGGATAGGATCGTCAGTGGAAAGGAAGAAATGCCTAAGCGCCAAAATTACCAAAATGAGTTATCTAGACTCGTATCAATGAATTGGATTTTCTTTTTCTGCGTCGATTTGTGCAAGTTTTAAGAAAATCCAACACATTATTGGCATACCGTAAAATTCAAGAAAACCTTAGTGTTTATTTAGGTACTTAGCGACGTTAAAACGACATTATTGAAACAAAAGTCGCTTATGTATTACATTTTATCACAAGTACTTTTTATTTTTTCACATTTTATTGATTTTGATCACTTACGCATATTTCTTTTTTTAGGAAGTGAAATAGAAATTGTTTTTTTTTGAAATGTAGTGTTCTTTGTCTTGTTAGCAATCATTAATAACTGTCGTTCAAAACTGTTTGTCGCTAAATAATAAAGTTTTGAGTAACTTTTCTTTACAATATTTATTTAATAAGGATGTGTGTTTTTTAACTTTTAACTTTTCCATCTCTGAAACTTGAATTGAGCTTTTATCGTTTATTATTTACGGATTTAGCTCATTGAGCTTAATGTACTACGAGTACATTAAGCTCAATGCTTTAGCTTCCTTTAGTTTTCTTAGCTTTCTTCTATTCCCATTATTTATTACTAGCTGTACCCCGCGGTTTCACCCGCGTATAACTTGAAGAAATAAGAACTTTTTAGCGTATTGCCTATAGCAGACCCGCGACAGAAAAAAAATAATCCTGTCAAAATTTTAATAATCGCATCCCAAGTAACACAAAATTGCTGTTTATCAGCTGACTTGCGGTTCACATCGATACTATAGTCTGTACAAGCCTGCTCTTTAATAGAGTTATAGCTGGCTATTCAGCTGTTATGCTGCTTAAATGGGCACAAATTTGTGAACCTTTAGCTCACATAACCTGTTGAATGGTATTAGTATAACGTTAAAATAAAGTTATAAGGGTAATTAAGCGTTACAAGAGACCATGCAAGCGGTTTAAGAAGGTAGTTGTTACCTGTTAAACAGACAAAAGCTGTAAAAGGAGACCCATTTACACTGTTATAACTATATTAGTTCACAAATAGTGCTAATATAGTACACAAAGATGCCATTTTGCCAACAGCTGTTAAAATTTACAGACGCCATTTTGTTAGTTTGTTTTTATCTTTGCAGATTCGCGTGTAAACAAATGAAATGTTGTTGTGGTATACTTGTGGTTATTGTGTAATTCGCCATGACACACTATTGTATAAATACTTATTTTTGTTGTTTTTGAGTGTGTATATGTAAAATATTGATGGCAATGCAATTTTGCCGATAATACTATATATATTTGAAGTACAAAATTTTCATGCGCCCCGAAATAAATGCATTTTTAGGTTTGAAACAAATAGAAATTTATGCAGTGAGAAAAAAATTAAAAGTAGTTTAATTGATAAAATATATAATATAGTTTTATTACAGTTTTAACTTCTATAAGGACTTTAAATCAACGTGTTTAGGTTTCGGTAGGTGTGAAAATGATTCTAAATAAGCAAATTAGATAGTAGATAAAATTGTGAAAAAAATACAAAATGGTGGAAGTTTTATTACTTATTGTGAACCACTTTCATTCTAATTTAACTCTATTTGCTGTACAGAGTGCCATACGTGATCCGTTAGACAGCAATGAGGAGGAAAGTTATATAGGCAGATTAGTGTGTACCTATACGCATCTATACGCATTACAACACTCTAAACATACACCAATGTAACACTTTAGCCGTTATAGATGTTCACAGCGACTCTCTTGAAATGTAACCGTATAGTGGTGTAAACGAATTCCTTAATACAGCAATAAACGTTACTTTACTCTACTTAAATGCTTAAATGATGCCAGAAAATAATAGCTGCATAGCAGTGTTCCAATAGGACACCTTTCTACTATTAAACTGCCACTGTACAGACTATAGCTGTTTATTCAGCTGTAAGATCACGAGTGAACCTTAATAAGTGCACAATAATGCTTTAAGTTCACAATGTTACCAAATGTGAATAGCTAACCAGCAATTTGTGTTACTTGGGATAGAGTAACGCACGTTGCTATGAAGACTAATGTCAGATTTTGCACACCAGATCCATCTATACCAAAATCATACCTTTTGTGCGTTTTGTTTATCATTTTGGGAATGTTTTTCTTATTTTAAAGTAGTCTATGATTTATTCGAGCATTATACCTACATCTTCAGCAAATTTCATTTTAATCCGTTTTGTTGTTTTGGCCTGATTGAGGCATAAACATACGAACAAACTCACAAACTTTCGCATTTATAATATTAGTAGGAAGTAGGTACTCGCTAGGTGACTCGCTAGCCTCTAGTCTAGGCGCTAAGCAAGCCGCCTGCCTGTGAGTTCGCGACCTTATATACAAAAATAATCCTTATAGCATGATTCAGTATTCACGCGCGATGGCTTATTATTAGCGTATTTCATGTATAACTTTGGTGTTTCTATACCGATTTCTATGATTCTTTTTTATGGAATAGTTAATAATGTAAACTTTTTTAATTAGGGATGACTGAGAGTGTTATAAACGTAAGAGTAGTCAAATATAATCAGAAAGCTTCGAACTGCTAAGCTATCGGGAGTTACACGTGTTATTGTGAGTCAACCATAAAAGATAAACATATGCTGTCGTGGGATATTTTTTATATAATTTTAAGGAGAACATTTCCGTCATACATGATTTCTGTGTAGCTTTAACCATTAAGGTTGCACACGCGACGGAAGCTTAAGAAATGCAGTAACTACTCCCGTTTTCCCAACATTTCCCTTCACTGCTCTGCTCCTATTGATTGTAGCGTGATGAAAAGTATACTATAACCAGCTCAGGAGTATGAAAAATAATTGTACCAAGTTTCATTAAAATCCGTCAAGTAGTTTTTGTTTCTATAACGGTTATACAGACAGACAGACAGACAGACCGACAGACAGACAGACAGACAGACAGACAGACAAAAATTTTACTGATTGCATTTTTGGCATCAGTATCGATCCCTAATCATCCCCTGATAGTTATTTTGGAAATATATTTCATGTACAGAATTGACCTCTCTACAGATTTATTATAAGTATAGATGTTAGGTTTTTAGGTGAATGTGATTTAATAGCTTTTTAAAATTAAAAATATTTATAAATTGACGGTAGATAAGCAGTTTTTTCCTGACTAAAATTGGGAGCACTTTTGCTTAAGCGACAATCATTTCATGAAGTAAAAGAGCTATGGAACTGGTAATTCTTTATAAAACTAGATTAAAAAAAAACCTAACTATGAATGAAATTTGGATACACCACTTAAAATGAAAAACTAAAGAGTAATGAATTATTTTCTTAAAAAAAACTTTAAACTCGTTTTCCAAACATTTGCATATTGGCGCTTTAGCATTTATTCCTTTCCACTGACGATATAGGTACGAGGACATTACCAGCATGCAGCACGAGCCGATCAGTGGGCTAGCCACATAGCCATAGCCAGGTATGGTATGGATTTGGATGTATTGTCTCCGGCCGCTCCAGGTATGGTTATGAGGTTCATTCAATACAATAATTTATTTATGGAGCGATCGGCGACAAAGAGCAGACAACAGCATGCGGCCTTCATCCAGCGAGTCGCTATACAATACACTCGCTACGCACTACACACTACGCACTACGCACTACGCAGTATGATCTTACGACAATGGATGACGTGTCCAGTGTCCACAACATAAAATAAATCATCATTCATAATAGTAATAGTAGGTAACCTACAAATAAGTTCCAATACCATGTACGTGTACCTAACTACTCACCTGCATATTGTACATCATGTACCTACTTGTAACTAACTTGTAACTACCTACCTATATACCTGGCAGGCAGGTCTCTTTATATCTAGGTAGGTACCTACTTACCTATTTTATTGTAATGGTGCAGTAATGATAAAAAAATATTGTTGTGGCTTGTCCAAGAGAGACTTAAAATATACCACTGCGGACTTTTTTGTAGACGTTTCTATAGTGTACCTACAATACTATTGTATTACATTAGAAACCTTTAAAATTATCAGTGTTTCTCTACTATATTATGCATGTATTATATAGGTAGGTACCTAAATATAAAACTTTATCTTGAATAATTCTATCTATTAAAAAAAACCGCATCAAAATCCGTTGCGTAGTTTTCAAGATCTAAGCATACATACGGACAGACAGCGGGAAGCGACTTTGTTTTTTACTAGGTATGTAGTGAGTGATGGTACGGAACGCTTCGTGCGCGAGTTCAACTCGCACTTGGCCGATTTTTCATATTTTTTACGAACATTTGTTTACACACTTTCGAGGCCCCTATGGCACTGGCACGGGGGCCCCGCGCCCCGTGCCAGTGCCCCGTCATTGAATTGGCCAGCCTAATTTGTACAAAAATTAACCTATAATGCTAGTTAGGTATAGTAGGTACCTACTGGCTGGACCAGATTGTACCTATACTTAAGTAGGTACTAACAGGTTAGGTTTGGTTATTTCTAAAACATTAAATAGGGTCATAGACCCGGTTGTGGGGCCTACCCCGGTTTTGGGGAATTTCAATATAAACCTTTACCTAAACTAAAAAATAGATAAATATAGGTAAATATCTTGTTTAAATATAGTCGTTTTCAATATAGGTAAAAAGTTTATTTTAAAATTAAAATACCTATTGTTTAAATGCCCACAACCACCGCTCTAACCCTAGTTACAGGCTTACAGGTGAACTAAGTAGGTACGTACCTGTACCTACCTACGTTACCGAATTAGTTAGTTAGTAAATATAAATAACTAACTAGTTAGTTAGTTAGTGTTACTATTACTTGAACAAAATAATTTATTCTCAGCTGAAGAACAATATTTTATTTGTAGGTAGGTACTTTTTTTAGATAGGGCAGGCAGGATTATATAATGAGAGAATAAGAGCTCTATAATTTTCAAGGTGTTTCGTTCGTTGCAATAATGCTTTGCATAGTACCTAACTAACTAGGTAGCCAATTCCGAGAGCTCACAACTCACATCACGTACAGGAGCGAGTACCTAGGCAGGTAGGTGCAGGTGTACATGTACGTGTAGTGTAGGTACCTACCTACCTCCTGTGTGTGTGTGTGTGGCACTAAGCACTAATCCTTGCAGAAGGACAGGTGAATCAGGTGAGGTGAGGCCGAAGCCCCGCACTACTCGCTAAACTGTCATTCGAGTCGAGACACATTATTCGTTACAGTGCTTTTTTATGTAAGTACAATTACAATAATAATAACATAATAATGATAATAATAGTCTTCCGGAAAACATTATATGTAACGATGCAGAAGGCTGCAATTCTAAATACTTGCAGGACTGTTCGAAAGTTTTTACAGGACGACTCCAATACCATACAAATCTAAAGTGATACTCACTTGGCTTAGGCCCGTGAGCTTCACTTATAGGTACCGAAATTCTATATTTCGAGAATTAATAACGCAATAATAATAATAATAATAGTGTAATAAATTAATCAACTTTACTAAATCAACGTACCATATGTGTCACACTGCCACGCTTATATACATTTAAAAAATATTACATTCTTACATTAAAAAATAACAAAAATATTCTAAAAATAATTTATAAACAAATACTAAAAACAGAATATATAGTTATTTGTTATACAAGAGTGCAAAGTTGCTTTTCAACCGCGTGTTCAATTTTGATTCCCTCGCTGACGCGAAGGATTCAAAATTAGAATCCTGAGCGTCAGCGAGGGAATCAAAAGAGCACGAGGTGAAAAATCTTTGCACTCGAGTGCAACACGTAACTTTTCATTCCACCTCAGCGAGGAAATGACTAAATGAAAAAAAAAACGTTTACAATCACAAGATAGGTACTTTTATTTCAGTTTAGGTATTAACTACTACATTATGACAGGTAAGTATTACAGAATAATCTTAATAATGACGTGAAAAAATGCCGCGTAAAGAACCGCGTACAAAGCAAATTGAAAAAACCGGCCAAGTGCGAGTCGGACTCGCGCACGAAGGGTTCCGTACTATTATCAAAACGGCAAAAAAATCACGTTTGTTGTACGGGAGTCTCACTTAAATATTTATTTTATGCTGATTTTAGAGAAATACATCGTCTGTGAAAATTTCAACTGTCTAGCTATCACGGTTCACGAGATACAGCCTGGTAACAGACAGACGGACAGCGGTGTCTTAGTAGTCCCGTTTTTTACCCTTTAGATACGGAACCCTAGAAACATAAAAAATAATTCATAATATCTCGTAACCTACCTATTTACCTAACTACGTAGTAAGCATTCCACACGTGAAAGGTTGCAAGCCCGTCGCCGCTTTCAAGAATACTAACAGGTTTCCTCACGATGTTTTCCATCACCGTTACAAACACGTGTAACGCGCATATACATTTTTCGAACAGAAATATCCATTGATGCATGGCCAGGATTCGAACTCGAAATTAATTTGAAATTAATAATATCTACCTAGGTACCTATTTACCTAACAACATGAATTCAATAATTCAATTTTTTAGTCGATCATGTGAAGTACCACCTATTTACCGACTTACTTTACCGATAGTGGTAAAATAGCGCCACCTGCCAGCGGAATTGCAAACATATTTCTTACCTCTCAAACTCCGAGCGGTCGCATGAGACCGCGAAAAGTACCTATAATAACGTAGTAACATCAAATGAAACTAGATGGCGCTAGAATGCGAAAAACACGTTTGTTGTATGGGAGCCCCCCTTAAATATTTATTTTATTCTGTTTTTAGTATTTGTTGTTAGAGCAGCAATAGAAATACATAATCTGTGAAAATTTCAACTGTCTAGCTATCATGGTTCATGAGATACAGCCCTGTGACAGACAGACGGACAGACAGACAGACAGACGGACAGACGGACAGCGAAGTCTTAGTAATAGGGTTCCGTTTTTACCCTTTGGGTACGGAACCCTAAAAAGACTAATTTTAAATTAAATTTGATTATAATGGAAACATTATTAGTACAGGTGTAATAAAGTTGCATAATTTTTTTCTGATGTCCTAAATTTTTCGGGAGCACTAAAAGGCCGATATCCGGCACATCGACTTTCTACATAGGTATAGGTATAGAGATAACTTTTTGACAATGCGAGATGCGAGCCATGTGTTGTGTGGGTTGTCTATGTCTCGTCTTGCCAAAATTTTACATGAAAATGTTTTTGGTGAGATCCGTAGTTATGTCTTCTCTATTCTTCAATCACAAACATGTTTTAGATAATATTATTTGTGCACAACATCGACATTATGTATTATTTACTTACTTAGGTAAATAGGTACCAAAGGGGACGGTAGGTTTCCATCGACTCGACTCGCAGTCGTAACTAGATAAGGGAAGAAAGGGTGATAACTAATGTAGATATGTACTTACCTATTTAATTAGGTAGGTACCTCGTACATAATCTAATAAGTAACTAACCATATAGTTAGGTACCTAACTATAGTACGTAACGTAATGTAATGAAATGATTGTACCTAGTTAAATATATCGTTCGTTAGGGAGGTTCAAGGTGCAGCATTCGCCAGCCACGTGACGTTGACGTTTACGTGACTCCGCCGGCGCCGGCGCCGTGTCGTGTCGTGGCGTGTCTCGTCTCGTCTCGTGTCCCGTGTCGGTCGTGCCGAGCGTACGTACACGTACCTACTGCTTTTAGTGTAGATTAGTTATGTACCTAGGTATACACATAACCTAGGTTAATTTGTTACCTAGGTAACTAGTTAGTATAGTTTCAAATTTCAATAGCTGCATAGTAGCATACCTAGCATGGGCTGAATAAAATGGCGTGGGTAATTAAGATATTGTAGTAGGTACTTAACTACATAGTACCTACCTACTTCGAAAGTTTCGAAGCATGCGGAAAAAAGTTTAGAAACAGTGGCAAAAAAATAATCGGTATTTGACGAATTCCTTAACATAAAAGAATCCATTCAAAATGTAAGTTTAAATGAGAAGTAGAATGTTTTACCTGGTGCCTCTTGCCTACCTGCTACCTGCCTTTCTACAAAAGAGGACAAAAGAGTATTGGAGATATTGTTCTTCTCCAGGTAGCGCAGGATTAGAACAGTTACGCTCTAGTGATAGTGAATGCGCAATTAGGTAGGTAGGTTTAGGTACGGTTCACTTCGCCAATATTATTTCAACAATCTCCTCCGTAAAATTATCCAAACCGTAAAATTATTTAATTGGTACGGCTTGATTATTTCGTAAAAATCTATGATTTTCATAGCTTTGTTTTTTCTATGCGAATAGATTACTTACTTACTTACATTAGATTATTAATTAGGCTTTAAATTTGATGGATGTTCATAGATCATAGATTTTGACGAAATCAGCGAAGACAGACGAATCAAGTGTTACAAACGTGCCAAGAAAGAATGTAGGTAGTTACCTACCTTTTATGCGAATTATTATTGTTGAAATAATGTAAAAAAATTGCGATATCTCGTGTGTGAGTGATATCAAGCACGGCCTCGACCTCTGCGCTGCCAACTGCCTGCTGCCGACCGCCGCAGCTGATAAAGCGCTCCCGAGACAACTGTAGGTACCTATCGGTGATACTTGGGTACCTACCTATTCCTTTAGGCAACTAGCTATTGAGAATGGGAACCGAATTTGATTGTTACCTACATAAGAATCTAGGTGGATGCCAAGCGCTCGACCCGGAAATAGTTAGTTATAGTGTGTTTGTTATGTAGGTACCTACCTAGGTCGTTTGGTGCAGCCGGCTATCAGCCGGTGGTCGCAGTGTGGACCCGGACGCACATTTATTTGTAAACAAGCAGGGTGCAGGGCTGCAGGGCTGCAGGGCGCGGGGGGAAGAGGGGAGCTGAGCGGTGGGGGGGGGAAAGGTATGCCTTATAAAGAGCGCGAGCGGACCGAGACCGCCACACTCTGATCTCCCTTCCGTTGCAGATCTCATCTCCGCCTGACTCTAGCCACATCCAAGCACGATGGCCTGCAAGTTTTTCGTCATTCTGGCCTGTTTGGCACTCGTGAGTACCTTCTCCTATTTTTAAATTCTCATCTTACTCGAGCTGGAGTCTGCCGTCTTGCCTATTCCTACATCCTGTCTTGAACTAAACTTACACCAACCTAGTTTATTATCTATAGTGAGTGCCTCATTTCAAACTGACCGACCGACTGACCTTCATAACAAAAGGAACAATCTAGCTGATTGATGTGATGATATACCTACTGTGTATATCTATGTATATCCTATGTATATCCAGTCGTTGCTTGAGGCAGAGACAGTGCAGGCAGGTGGTAACGACTTTATTTGTTTTCGCAGAGCTATGCTTCGGTGGTGAAGCGCGAGGAGCCTAACGTGCTGCAGGAAATTGAGAAGCAGGCGACAGAGTTCCAGAAAACGTTCAGTGAACAGTTTAACAAGATCGTCAATTCTCAAAGCACCGCGGAATGGCAGAAGGCAGTCAAGGATGGCTCCGACTCCACACTGACGCAGATCAACACGCTCTCTACCAGTCTGCAGGGCGCGGTCAGTTTTGTTTATTTGCGCATTCGTACATAACAATATCATTTAATTCGTTTTCATCGTAATAAAGTAATGCCATCAAAAACATAACTTGTAAAAAAACCGGCCAAGTGCGAGTCGGAATCGCGCACCAAGGGTTCCGTACCATTATCTATAAAAAACTAAAAAAAAAACACGTTTGTTGTATGGGAGCCCCCCTTAAATATTGATTTTATTCTGTTTTTAGTATTTGTTGTTATAGCAACAACAGAAATACATAATCTGTGAAAATTTCAACTGTCTAGCTATCACGGTTCATGAGATACAGCCTTGTGACAGACAGACGGACAGCGAAGTCTTAGTAATAGGGTCCCGTTTTTACCCTTTGGGTACGGAACCCTAAAAAGCAAAGTCTCGCCAAGTCTTAAGTTATTACGTAAAGGTTAAATTACGTAATAACATAAGGTAGAAGGTAGGTAAGGCTTAAAGTAGGGACTGAATAACTTGAAATTTTCACAGATGATGTATTTTTGTTGCCGCTATAACAACGAATACTAAAAACAGAATAAAACAAATATTTAAGGGGGGCTCCCATCCCATACAACAAACGTGATTTATAGATAATGGTACGGAACTCTTCGTGCGCAAGTCCGACTCGCACTTGGCAGGTTTTTTTTTTGGATTTTTACACTAAACACTAATTGTATTCTAAATTTGAAGCTTCTATGTCTGCTAGAAGTGCCTTAAACTTTTGATGATCGGTCAGTCAGTCAGTGAGTGAGTGAGTGAGTGACAAGTTATAATTCTTAAACAACTGGTTCAAATTGAATGAAATTTGAAATATACCGTGTTTATATAATGCCTGCTTCGTTCTAAATTCAGGCTTCTAGTTTTATCCACAGCGAAGTTATAGAGGGTCGAAAATGGCCTGAACTGCTTCAAGATAAGAATGGTACGGCCGTGCCGCTTTATTGCTTGACTTGGTAGGGGCACTTCCGTGCCCCCAGATCATATTTGGTTTCTGAATCACATCAGTTCTCATAATAATTAATAACGTAACTCATAATAATCATAACGTGCGGCAGAGGTCAAATTCGTTTCTGACTATTATGATTTGATGTAAGAAAGGAACCGAGTCGCTTGTAATTGTAAGTAAGTAACTACTGTGATAAGCACTCAAACTCAGAGTCGCATCAAACTTTGCATGAGTGTGTACCATTGGTAGGTATTTAATGTGTTTTGTATTTGTTTAGATCACTGACGCAACCGGCAAATCGAAGGAGCTTCTCGAGGCGGCACGCGCTAACCTGGACAAGACCGTTGAAGATCTGCGCAAAGCGCATCCCGAGGTGGAGGCTCAGGCCGGTGCTCTTAAAGACAAGATTCAAGCTGCCGTGGAGAACTCGGTGCAGGTAATACGAGTAACTACTTAAAAAGCCGATTTGTTCAATCAATAGTGTTCGTTTTCATCGTGTTCAAAGAACGTAGCACGCACGCTCGATCATTTATAGTAATGTTGTTCTTTGTTTGCAGGAAACGAAAAAGCTTGTTAAGGATATTTCCTCTAACGTAGAGCAGACCAACCAGAAGTTGGCGCCGAAGATTAAAGAGGCGTTCGATAACTTCGTGGCGCAGGCGCAGGAAATGCAGAAGAAACTGCACGATGCTGCCAACAAGCAGTGAACGATCACTCGAGTTCGCGACCTCCTCCACCATTTACATACTTAACTACTAGACCATTAAACCCGTTACCACACTACCTACTGAATGCCTTTTTATAATTACCTAAATACACTTATTTGGTTTCTTTGAGAAATTTAATACAATTATTGTTGTCGACTTATGATTATGACATGTCATGACGCTTAAATACAGACGCTTAATACCTTGTCGTAGTGTAGGTACCTAGACAGGTTATCTATACTCTATACTAATATTATAAAGAGGAAAGATTTGATTGTTTGTTTGTTTGTTTGTTTGTAACGAATAGGCTCCGAAACTACTGGAACGATTTGAAAAATTATTTTACCATTAGAATCCTACATTATCCCTGATGAACATAGGCTATAGAATATTTTCAAAAACGTTAGGGATCAAAATTAAAACTTCGATAATGTAACCCAAGGTGTGAAAAAAAATCATTTACTCGTAGATTTTTATTGCATTAATTTCAATTGCTCTTGAACAGCAGCTCGGTTAAAACCATTCTTATCCCCATAATGTTAGTTGCATATATTTATTAGAAAAATGCTACTTCCTCTAATAATGTTATGTTGGGTTTGGTATTTTTTGTGTTTCGTGTCCCATTGATCAAATACAATTATCTAACATAAAATGAACTTATTTCTTCTTTATAAACGGAGTCACTGACACTGACTAACCTTAGTTAAAACCTCGTTGCTATGCCAGCATAAGCAGTAAAAGAAGAGTTGAGCGATCCCAAAAACAAAGTATTGAGACTACGATCACCTTCTGTATTGTGTTCTTGATTCACACGTTGGGTTACGTTATCGAAGTTTTCATACGGATCCCTAATAGTTAGACATATGGTATTATTGACTTACTTGTTGATATTGATGTCCTCTTTAAAACTGTAGTACATCACTTTGATCTATTGTCAATAATTTTTGCAGCGAACGCGATATAAGGATTTTTTTTGCTATTGATTCACACGTTGGGTTACGTTATCGAAGTTTTCATACGGATCCCTAATAGTTAGACATATGGTATTATTGACTTACTTGTTGATATTGATGTCCTCTTTAAAACTGTAGTACATCACTTTGATCTATTGTCAATAATTTTTGCAGCGAACGCGATATAAGGATTTTTTTGCTATTGATTCACACGTTGGGTTACGTTATCTAAGTTTTCATACGGATCCCTAATAGTTAGACATATGGTATTATTGACTTACTTGTTGATATTGATGTCCTCTTTAAAACTGTAGTACATCACTTTGATCTATTGTCAATAATTTTTGCAGCGAACGCGATATAAGGATTTTTTTGCTATTGATTCACACGTTGGGTTACGTTATCGAAGTTTTCATACGGATCCCTAATAGTTAGACATATGGTATTATTGACTTACTTGTTGATATTGATGTCCTCTTTAAAACTGTAGTACATCACTTTGATCTATTGTCAATAATTTTTGCAGCGAACGCGATATAAGGATTTTTTTGCTATTGATTCACACGTTGGGTTACGTTATCGAAGTTTTCATACGGATCCCTAATAGTTAGACAAATGGTATTGCTGATTTATTTGTAGATATTGATGTCCTCTTTAAAACTGTAGTACATTACTTTGCTCTATTGTCAATAATTTCCGCAGCATCACTACATAGTATAAAGCAAAGTCGCTCTCCGCTTCCCGCGTCTGTATGTCTGTATGTATGTTTGCTTATATCTTTAAAACTACACAACGGATTTTGATGCGGTTTTTTTTAATAGATAAAGTGATTCAGGAGGAAGGTTTATATGTATAATAACATGCTACCCGTGCGAAGCCGGGGCGGGTCGCTAGTACGCGATATAAAGATTTTTTTGGATTTTTTATCAC
Source organism: Hydriomena furcata (assembly GCA_912999785.1). Lineage (NCBI taxonomy): Eukaryota > Metazoa > Arthropoda > Insecta > Lepidoptera > Geometridae > Hydriomena > Hydriomena furcata. The sequence continues at coordinate 25,506,061 of OU538820.1, forward strand.
ATTTGGGTTACATTATTGAAGTTTTCATACGGATCCCTAATAGTTAGACAAATGGTATTGTTGACTTATTTGTAGATATTGATGTCCTCTTTAAAACTGTAGTACATTACTTTGCTCTATTGTCAATAATTTCCGCAGCATACGCGATATAAAGATTTTTTTGGATTTTTTATCACACGTTGGGTTACATTATCGAAGTTTTCATACGGATCCCTAATAGTTAGACATATGGTATTGATGACTTATTTGTAGATATTGATGTTCTCTTTAAAACTGTTGTACATTACTTTGCTCTATTGTCAATAATTTCCGCAGCATACGCGATATAAAGATTTTTTTGGATTTTTTATCACACGTTGGGTTACATTATCGAAGTTTTCATACGGATCCCTAATAGTTAGACTTATAGTATTATATTTTTTTTGTAGATATTGATGTTTTCTATAAAACTATAGTACATTACTTTGCTCTATTGTCAATAATTTTCGCAGCAAACGCGATATAAAGATTTTTTTAGGATTTTTTTTCACACTTTGGGTTACATTTTCGAAGTTTTCATACGGATCCCTAACGTTTTTGAAAATACTATATAGCCTATGTCCATCAGGGATGATGTAGGATTCTAATGGTAAAATAATTTTTTGAATCGGTTCAGTAGTTTCGGAGCCTATTCGATACAAACAAACAAACAAACAAACAAACAATCAAATCTTTCCTCTTTATAATATTAGTATAGATAAACCGTTTATTAAAAACTAGCTGTACCCTGCGGTTTCACTCGCGTATAACTTGAAGAAATAAGAACTTTTTAGCGTATTGCCTATAGCAGACCCGCGACAGAAAAAAAATAATCCTGTCAAAATTTTAATAATCGCATAGAGTAACGCACGTTGCTATGAAGACTAATGTCAGATTTTGCACACCAGATCCATCTATACCAAAATCATACCTTTTGTGCGTTTTGTTTATCATTTTGGGAATGTTTTTCTTATTTTAAAGTAGTCTATAATTTATTCGAGCATTATACCTACATCTACAGCAAATTTCTTTTTAATCCGTTTTGTTGTTTTGGCCTGATTGAGGCATAAACATACGAACAAACTCACAAACTTTCGCATTTATAATATTAGTAGGAAGAAGGACTAACTGGATTTTATTTCTTACAAAAAATCTCTTGATGCACGCTTTAATTCGAACCCACGACCTTAAAATTAAAAGTCGAGGTACCTCCTACTCGACCAACACCGCTTACTACACTTTTATTTATTTAGCTATTTAAAAAAAAACAAATTGACCATTTTATAAAAAAATGAAACATTTTTATTGGGTCAACCCTAAGTTAATTTAATACTGGCAGACGTCATCGCCCGCTGTGCACTTGAAACGCCGTTGAGTCAAAGCAGTTAAGCTCATATTTCCTTGCGTCGTTTGACATCTAGAAAGTTTAGGTAAATAAAGCGTAGGTATTTGTCGTTCTGCGGTGAAGTGATGTATCTGTTACGTAGTAACATTATTAGTAATCCGCGGCGATGTCAGCACGGCGCGTATCGCGATTTCGCGCCAAAACTTGGGATAGTCACGCCCATTATAGACTTTATTTTTATTTAAAGAGCGCCTTAAGGGGGGCTCCCATACAACAAACGTGATTTTTGCATTCTAGCGCCATCTAGTTTCATTTGATGTTACTGCGTTATTATAGGTACTTTCTTTCTTCTTTCGCTCGGGGTTTGAGAGGTAAACCAATGATGAAAGATGTTTGCAATTCCGCTGGCAGGTGGCGCTATTTTACTACTATCGGTAAAGTATGTCGGTAAATAGGTGGTAGGTACTTTACTAAAAACTAAAAAAAAGTTTAAAATTGTATGAAGCTCGCGCTCGGACGCCCCGCCTTTTTATACCTTCGGCCGCGAGACGCGTCGAGCGCGGCGACCGATTCTCGAACGTTCGCGACCGGCCTCACTGCGCGCTTGACGCATGCTTGACGCCTAGCTGCTAGGCCGGTCGCGAACGTTCGAGAATGTTCGTTTTACGAAGCTACTCGCTAGGTGACTCGCTAGCCTCCTAGGCGCTAAGCAAGCCGCCTGCCTGAGCGTCCGCGACCTTAAATACAAAAATAATCCTTATAGCATGATTCAGTATTCACGCGCGATGGCTTATTATTAGCGTATTTCATGTATAACTTTGGTGTTTCTATACCGATTTCTATGATTCTTTTTGATGGAATAGTTAATAATGTAAACTTTTTTAATTAGGGATGACTGAGAGTGTTATAAACGTAAGAGTAGACAAATATAATCAGAAAGCTTCGAACTGCTAAGCTATCGGGAGTTACACGTGTTATTGTGAGTCAACCATAAAAGATAAACATATGCTGTCGTGGGATATTTTTTATATAATTTTAAGGAGAACATTTCCGTCATACATGATTTCTGTGTAGCTTTAACCAATAAGGTTGTACACGCGACGGAAGCTTAAGAAATGCAGTAACTACTCCCGTTATCCCAACATTTCCCTTCACTGCTCTGCTCCTATTGATTGTAGCGTGATGAAAAGTATACTATAACCAGCTCAGGAGTATGAAAAATAATTGTACCAAGTTTCATTAAAATCCGTCCAGTAGTTTTTGTTTCTATAACGGTTATACAGACAGACAGACAGACAGACAGACAGACAGACAGACAGACAGACAGACAGACAAAAAATTTACTGATTGCATTTTTGGCATCAGTATCGATCCCTAATCATCCCCTGATAGTTATTTTGGAAATATATTTCATGTACAGAATTGACCTCTCTACAGATTTATTATAAGTATAGATAAAGTATAGATTAAAATGTTGTTGAAATGCCCACAACCGGCACTCTCACCCTAAGTACCTCAATTTTAAAAAGGTTTTTTATTGCAGGTACTTATTATTGTGTAAAAGTAATTTAATTTTGATTTTGTTTTTGTTTTTGTTTTTGTTTTTGTTTTTGTTTTTGTTTTTGTTTTTGTTTTTGTTTTTGTTGCAGATTGTGAAAGGAGCTTACAGCTACTATACATTGCTTAGAGAATAGAATTTCTACATTCTAGAAGATGGATTAGAGATTCTTTAATCATTTAATTTTATTGTAGCTGAGCTAGATGTAGGTAATAAATACCTAGGTACATATTCACTTGAATTGGATGTAGAATTAACAGTAAGATTAATATTAAATTGTACTACTACGAGTATATATGGAAAAAGATGATTGTTTTTGTCTTTTCTCAATTAATTTATAACCCTTGCCTTTTCAACTAAAATGGTAAATAAATATGATTCACTTATACCAGAGGCGAGCACACACACGACACACACACACCTGCCACCAACCAGTGCAGTGTCTTAAAATATCAGATCTCTCATCCAGTTCATATTCAAAAGGCTTAAATAAATAAATAAGCAGGTAGGAAGTAGGTACTTCATATTTATTTAAAAATTAAATGAAATATACAAAGGATCATGACTTTAATCCAAGTAGGTACATAGATAGGTACGGTAGATCTCAGATCCACAAATATTAGTAAAGGGGTCAGAGGCACGTCCAAACATTTGGCTACAACATTGTAAATTATTAGCTAGTAAATATAAACCTACCTACGTAGGAAGGTATTAAATAATACGAAATCATCGCTTGACCAGTCGAGATTTGAACCCATGACCATCAAATTGTAAGCCAAGGTAAATAGGTACCTAATTTTTCGTCGAGCGCTAAGCAATTCCACTTTGATCTTGTATCGAAATACCGACAATCGATAGATCGGACAGATTCACGATCTCATTCAAAATTTCATTGTTGAATTGCTCGTTGAATGGAGAGCGTATCAGTTCAAAAATCAACCTGTTTACATGTTCGTGCGCGTGAATGCGCATCTGAACGCCTCATAAGAAGTTAACTGAGTTTTCAGATACTTTTATTTATACCCGAGATTTGTAAACGGTGTCGGTTTAATATGATAATTAGAATGAGAAATAAAAACAATTGACCCCGGCTTTGTGCACACGCTACAAGCGCTACGAGTTGTGCGTAGCGCTCTCCTACATTTAAAACGATTAACGTAACGAGTTGTATGCACCTAGTGACGCGCTCGCCTTGTGCGTGTCTCGTGTCGTCCGGTCCCAGTGCGTGTCTGAGAACAAGATTCATTTTGTGCGTAGCGCTTGTAGCACTCGGAGCGTTCAGCGATCGAAGACTTACCTCCTTACAAATTTAAATCGTGCGCCTTGCGACGCGTGTCTGATACCTACAAGTGCTACAAGCGCTACGAGTTGAGCGTAGCGCTTGTAGCACTCGTAGCGTTCGGGGACCGAAGACTTATCTCCTTTCAAATTTAAAACGATTAACGAGTTGTCTGCGCCTTCCGACGCACTGTGGATCGAAAATCGACTTTCTAAGACATAGGCGAAAAAAAAAATTTTGGTCGGTTTTTTGCTTGAAACGGCTTCCATTAATCATTAATATGCCTAAATATATCATGATATACAATTTGGTGGGAAAATTGTCGAGTTATAATTTTTTTTACGAAAAATATGTATGAAAAGCATATAAAAAATCCAGATATCTCCGGAAGTGCAAAGATAACCGTTATATCCTTGCATACAGTTATAGTACAAACTATTATTGATTTTTTGGCATACAACATATAACTCGAACTACTGCACATTTTGAAAAAAAAATTATCAAAAAATTTAATTTATTTTTGATCTCTCTCAAGTGAAGACTTATGGAAATCGGTTAAAAAAAGGTCCCCATCGGCAAATTGTATGCTATAAATAATAACAGACACGTGTTTTCTTGTTTGGCTGACGTTGAAATACCTAAAAACAAAGCTCAATAGCAAATTCAATTTAGGAACTATTTTTAATGTTATCGAAAGCGAAATCTTTAAATTTGATTACATCAATCAGTTCCCCTGATGTTACAGAATTACAGCAAATCTGCGGACTAACTTTTCGTCCAGCCCACAGATGGCTGCAGTTTTGTCTGGAAACTCAAAAAATCTTCTTGCCGTGTTTCCGTCATTTGTGGTTCCAGATCCTTGCTTAACAATATCGATAAGAAGATTGAGCTCGTTTTTAAATTTGTCCTGGATATGTTTTTTACTTGCTTCCAACATTTCTTTGTGCTCATTTCCTCTCGCAGCCCACTTTTTAAAATCGAGTCGGTATGATATATGAAGAAGGCATTCCATACAATTAATACGTGCATGCAATGTAGATAACCCTAATTCTAATGCATCAGAGGATACAGGCTTCAATGAAACTGTACCTAAATTATTCATTTCAGTGGGCTTAGCTAAGCACAGATAGCACGCAGCGTGTGACTTAGCTTCAGAAAGATAAGTACATACTTTGCCATCAATCATCGTCATCATCAGTTTATGATTCACCATATTTTTTTTACATTCTGTGGGGAGTAAAGCCTTAATTTCGTCATCCATGTTTGCCTTTTTTTCAATGACTAATTCTTCACTTTCTTTCACAAAACTAAACTCCACTGGACGACAATATGATGTTGAGCAGGGCTTTGGATTTTTCCATAGGGTTTCATCACCGTTTGTTAGCTTTAGAGGGACGAGAGATGTCATAAATATGCTTGTGTCATCTTGCTCACTGTCTATTTTCTGCTTGTACCGGCTTTGGTTAGATGCACCATCAAATCCCCACTTCGATATCAATGTCAACTGTTGGTCCTGTATTTTGTTTGGGAAACTTTCAAGGATCCTCCTTACTGTTAAATCCAGTAATCCTTGTAAAGTAATCTTTGCTGAGGAATCTGTCACTGTTATCAATGGCTCCGGAGGATAACATTGCAATTTTGCCTGTTGCACCTTGTAGTAAGACGGGTAAATATCAATAGCACCTTCTCGAATGGCCGATTCCCTTAAAGTTATGTACTGCCACTTTGTAAGCTTTAAAGACAGGAGCAACCCCAAAGTTTTTTCTGCCGTAAATGAAACATGACATTTCGGTCTTTTTATGAAGTCACTGATTTTCGCAGCAGCTTCTGGGGTTTTCAACATATATTCAATGACGGATGCAATGTCCTCACGACCATTTTCTTTTAAGAGTACTGCAGCTGAATTCGTCAACTCAATGGGGTCCATACCTGTGTACTCTTCCGACCTCCTTTTCTTCTGCTTGTTGCCTAGATCTTCGAAAGGTTTCCGAGGTCTTTTAGTCATCGTTCCAACTGATGATGACGATGAAGGTTCCGCGGTGGTAAAGTCTTCGGTAATCGATCTTTCTTCACTTGGTCCCTGGGTGAGAAGACTAGTTTGAACGCAGCTTGGCCAATCAACATTTGCTTGAAGCCAATCTTCATAATCTTTTCTGAATGCTCTTGTGTTTCTGCCGCAATTTTTCCATCTCTGTGAAGCAGCTCGTGAAAATCTTCGACAAAACTCTTCCAGAGTAACCTTATCTTCATTAGAAAGGTGATCACCTAGACGAGATAATACTGCCTCGTACAGAACTTCATGATTTTGTAGCGAACCTGCACCTTGAAGAACAACAACCAAATCTAAGTTAGTGCTTAAACTTTCCATTTTAATGATTAAAAAACAGAGATGTTCACTAGTAAATAGTTCAGAATAAACTGAAGTAAAAAATATTTCCGGTGCAGTTTTATGCACTTAATTAGGTAATAAAAAACCTAAGTAAGGTATTTTTGTACCTAAGCTACCTGTCTTTTGTTAACTACCGCTCATTGTTAAATATTTCCGGTGCAGGTTTATGCATTTAGGTAGGTAATAAATAATCTAAGTAAGGTATGTTTGTAACTTTGTACATAAGCTACCTGTCTTTTGCTAACTACCGATCATTGTTAATACATTCCTTGAAATTTGAACAATAAGCGGTCTGACAAAACCTAATCTTGCCTAATTAGGTAGTTAAATAACATTAAAAATAGTTCCTAAATTAAATTTGCTATTGAGCTTTGTTTTTTGGTATTTCAACGTCAGCCAAACAAGAAAACACGTGTCTGTTATTATTTATAGCATACAATTTGCCGATGGGGATCTTTTTTTTAACCGATTTCCTTAAGTCTTCACTTGAGAGAGATCAAAAATAAATTAAATTTTTTGATAATTTTTTTTTCAAAATGTGCAGTAGTTCGAGTTATATGTTGTATGCCAAAAAATCAATAATAGTTGGTACTATAACTGTATGCAAGGATATAACGGTTATCTTTGCACTTCCGGAGATATCTGGATTTTTTATATGCTTTTCATACATTTATTTCGTAAAAAAAATTATAACTCGACAATTTTCCCACCAAATTGTATATCATGATATATTTAGGCATATTAATGATTAATGGAAGCCGTTTCAAGCAAAAAACCGACCAAATTTTTTTTTTTCGCCTATGTCTTTGAAAGTCGATTTTCGATCCACAGTGCGACGCGTCACTGGGAGCTACAAGTGCTACTAGCGCTACAAGTTGTGCGTAGCGCTTGTAGCACTCGTAGCGTATGGTGTTGACGAACGTAAGGTGCGTCGTACGTGTTAAAAACGTTTTTTTGCAAACGCATTTCGCCTACTACTAAAAATTTAAACTCTATCTTACCAACGCTGTATAATGTGAGGAAGCCAAATAAATGATGAAGAAATTCAAGTATCTAAATGCAAATTGATTTTAAGGTCATTAGTGTATTAATGTACTAATAATAATATAAATGATATAGAAACCAAATATTATAATTAATACAAAATTTTAGTCTAAGGAACAATAGGGAAACGGGACTGCAAGCGATGGTAAAGTCATGGCGTTTTCCATCAATGAAGTCAATACTACCTATTCATTCCGATGAGTCTCACCGAGTGGTCGTGGATATTCACTTAAAGTGATTTAGTTATTTTGATCTTGATTTTAATGACGTTTAGAATAAACGTTATTTAATCTACCTACTGTGATTTTAGTTTTTTTTTGAGGCTACCCTCCATAATTGGAGCCCAATGAGAATACCTACATGCCTATTGAGTCCTGCAAGTCTCCACATGATGGAGATTTGCATGTGACATACAAATGCAAATGAAATAAACTAGACTCGGGCCAAGAAAGTCATAAGTTACTGAACTAAATACACTCAGAGGCGCGGAATGAGCTCACGTGCCTCTTCATTTAATACCTAAGTGTATTTCTTTGATTTTGTTTCTTCCAATGCTTCGAATAAAACCCGTTTTTAATTTATCTTGAGTACTGTGTTTGTGGTTATATTCTCAAGGTTACCCACCGTGTCGGAACCTAATGAGAATACAATATGCCCATGCGAAATACAAATTTAAAAATAAATTTGCTGGTCTCAGACTAAAATGAACTAAATTCACTTGGCGCCGGCGTCACAGCCTGAGCGTAAGCTCAAGTAAGTGAACTTACTTAACTAAGTGACACTTACGTGTCTGTTCACTTTCTAAGTTTATCTAAAGTTAGGTTACTTTGATTTAATTTTTACTTATGCTTAAAATAAAAAAAAAAACAATTTACCTACTTTAGCGTGATCTTAATAATTTTCTCAAGGACTCCTATAATATCGGAACCCAATGATAAAACATATCAAAACTTTGATTGAACTAAAATAATTTACATCAAAAGCGAAACGTATTAGCAAAGAGGAACAATTGGAACTTAAAACAAGCTTGGAAACCAGGACCACCTGACCGTTTAAATTGAATTTCAAACATCACATGCTGTACCATGTGATGTTTTTAAATGATTCTAAACAGCCATTGTTGGTCCTGCAACTTAGCAAAACGTCATTCACTGAAATTCTAATGGTGTGATATATTCGATTTAAAATATTGTATGCTGCACCATGTGATGTTGCAAGTCGTTATAGAACAACATTTGGTTTATGTGAAAGACAACGGCTATTGGAATTTCGAGATCGTTATGCGAACTCTCACATGATGCGTGGTGCAGCATGTGATAATGTGGGAGAAAACATTGTGATTTTCGAAAATTCAGTAGAAGTAATCATGTTAATCATGTTAACTTTCAACATATTACATGGTACAGCATATATTTATGTTGGAATTGACATAATAAACATGATTGTGGCAAAAGGAAATTATAGGTAAAAAAAAGAAAAACTAAAACAAATGGGCAATGAAATAACCTGGGCCCTCACTAAAACCTATAAAACTTGTACTAAATTACACTAAAAGCAAACAGTATTATCTAAGAGGAACAATTGGAACTGTCTACTCAGCGCAGCGATAATGCGAAAAAAAAAAATTAAACTGGCATGGGTGAAACAATTCATAAATGAACATCAAACGCAAAACACAATAACTAGAAACAATATGAATTTTAGCGAAGCGTCATTCACAAAAACTATAATGATGTGTTATATTCGATTTAAAATATTGCATGCTGCACCATGTGATGTTGCGAGTCGTTATAGCTATTCATTAAGTTTTATATGTGAATTTGTCGAGCCTCACATAATGCATGGTGCAGCATGTATTTATGTGGGAATCGACAAAAATAAACACGACGCTTACGTGACCACACGTTGTGGAAGGAGTAAGAACGAGGAAGAAATAGATAAAAACTGAATAAAGTATATTTCCAAAAATTCTATTTCCGTGAGATCAAAGAGGATGAAAGAGAATGAAAGAGAATGAAAGAGAATGAAAGAGAATGAAAGAGAATGAAAGAGAATGAATGAGAATGAAAGAGAATGAAAGAGAATGAAAGAGAATGAAAGAGAATGAAAGAGAATGAAAGAGAATGAAAGAGAATGAAAGAGAATGAAAGAGAATGAAAGAGAATGAAAGAGAATGAAAGAGAATGAAAGAGAATGAAAGAGAATGAAAGAGAATGAAAGAGAATGAATGAGAACTACTAAAAATACTTAAATTGTTTTGGCGTTTTTGTTCACGGCGTCCCCGCGCGGGTGGTGGCAATTGCCGCCACCCAGATGGAAGGGAGGTTTCGGGACCTCTTCGGTGCGTGTTTCGCATCGGGGAGGTTCCCGAAACCATGGAAGGAGGGGCAGCGATGCCTCCTCCGAAAGGAGGGCCGCCCGGCAGACTCCCCCTCGGCATACCGACCCATCGTACTGCTCGATGAGGTCGGTAAGATGTTCGAGGGGATTGTCGCCAGCCGGCTCAATGGCCTCCTGCTGGAGGTGGGGCCGAACCTGTCGGACGCCCAATTCGGTTTCCGAAGGGGGCGTTCGACAGTGGACGCGCTGGCCCAGCTCAAGGGCCAGGTGAGCGAGGCCGTGGAGGCAGGTGACGGGGTGTTGGCTGTGTCTTTTGACATAGCCAACGCCTTCAACTCCGTCCCCCACTCCACAATACTCGAGGCGCTCCGCTACCATGGAGCGCCTCAGTACCTGCGGGGCCTCCTGGCCAGCTATCTGGAGGACCGAGCGGTCCTCCTGATAGACAAAGCTGGCCAGATGCGGCGGTACGGCGCGGAGTCCGGTGTTCCACAGGGGTCTGTCTTAGGACCGCTCCTGTGGAACATCGGTTTCGACTGGCTCCTGCGGGGAGCTCTCCTCCGTGGCACGAGTGTCATCTGTTACGCAGATGACACTCTTCTCACTGCCCGGGGGAGAAGCTTCAGGGAGGCGGCGAGCCTTGCCTCGGCCGGCGGATGCCTGGTCGCGGGAAGGATCCGCCGCCTCGGATTGGGGGTTGCGCTGCACAAGACCGAGGCCGTGTTCTTCCACGGGCCTCGGCAGCGCATCCCCACTGACGCCCACATCGTCGTGGAGGGCGTCAGGGTCGAGGTAAAGGCCCAGATGAAATATCTGGGCCTGGTGCTCGACAGCAGGTGGCGCTTCGGCCCGCACTTCAGCGGGCTGTCGACGCGCCTGCTGAAGGTCGCGGGGGCGCTCTCGTGGCTCCTCCCGAATCTGGGAGGGCCCAAAGCGCGATGCCGGCAGCTTTATGCCGGCATCTTGAAGAGCATGGCCCTTTACGGGGCCCCCATCTGGGCGGACTCCCTCCAAAGGAGGGAGAACGCCGCCGCGATCCGTAGGCCCCAAAGGGCCATCGCGCAGCGGGTGGCCAGGGCCTACCGGTCGGTTGGGTTCGCGGCGGCGTGCGCTCTGGCGGGCACCCCTCCCTGGGAGCTCGAGGCGTGGGTGCTCGCCAGAGTGTACGAGTGGACGGCGGGGCGAAGGGCGCTGGGAGAGCGCGTCGCCCCAGAAGAGCGGGAGGCCGTCCGGCGGCAGGCGAGGGACGCGATCGTCCAGCATTGGACGGAGGACCTCGCCTCCGCCGCGTTCGGCCGTCGTACGCTGGACGCTCTCGGGCCAGTCCTGCAGGACTGGCTCGAGCGCGACCACGGCTTCCTCTCCTTCCGCATGGTGCAGGTGCTATCCGGGCATGGATGCTTCGGATCGTACCTGCACCGGATCGGAAGGGAGGAGGCCCCGCTGTGCCACGATTGTGGCGCAGCGGAGGACACGGCGCAGCACACCCTCGAGGTGTGCCCGTCGTGGTCCGAGCCGCGCCGCGGCCTGACAGCGGCTGTCGGGCCGGACCTCTCGCTTCCCGGTGTGGTCAACTCCATGCTGGGAAGTGAGGTGGCCTGGGCAGCTGTCGCCTCCTTCTGTGAGGAAGTGATGTCACAGAAGGAGGCGGCAGAGCGCTCGCGGGAGGAGGACCCTCTCGCGGCGCCACGGCGGAGGAGAAGGAGAGGAAGGGTGAGAAGAGGTGGGAGAAGGCGATCGTAATCGTCTTCTCTTGCCTCACGGGGTGGTGAATAGCGGGAGAGAGGCGCGGGGGCGCCCCTAACTCTCCCGCATTGCACACATTCACCACCTCCGTCGGGCGGGAACGGCCACACGGTCGTTCCCGGGCCCCTCCCTTCATGGAGGGGCGTGCTGGCCCCGCTGCAAAAGCGGGGGCTCGTCGGCGGAGGACTGGACGTAAAGGCTCTGCCGGTTTCCCAGTCCTCCTCCACACAGACGATGCAGGACAGCCGCTGGGTCGTTTAGTGGGTATACCGGTCTCAGACCGGGGAGTCCCACATATCCCACCCATCCCCCAATGGGTGGGAATGCGTAATGCATTTTTCCCAGCGTAAAAAAAAAAAAAAAAAAAAAAAAAGGTTAGGTTAGGTTTTTTTTTTTTTTTTTTTTTTTTTTTTTTTTTTTTTTCTCGTTCCTCTGAAGAAATAACAGAGACTGTTTTTGCTTTATTTCTAATCTACGGGGGGATACATTTATCTGACCCTTTTTGGGTCGAAAGGAGTTTACTAATTTTATCTACTTGGTTTTTCTAATCTATTACAATTCTGGGGAAATTGGGGTAGGGGAATAATTTTTCAGCTTAATATCTAGTACATTTTTCTTTTTATCTTATATCTAGCAGTATACAGTAACTATTTAACTTAAGTATTTTCAGACAATTCTTATTTGATAACTATGATCTAGGTACTATTTAAATATATTTTCTTAGGCTATTTTTAACTTTGCTGTTTTAATATATATCCAATGTATATATTATTCAACAATTTTACACATCATTTATTTATTTTTATCTATCACCTTATTTGCTACTGTTACACAATATGAAATAAACTTATCCCTAATGTTTTTGTCAGTCATTATGTCTTTAGTTGCGTCAGAATTTATAGTCATGTCGAGTTCCTGTTCAAGCTCGTATCTCTCTTTGCCGTAGGCCGGACATTCAAAAAGTATGTGTTTTACGGTTTCGGGTATGTCATTGTCACAGATGCATGATGGGCTTCCCTTACATTTGAACCGGTTCAAATATTCAGAGAACCCACCATGCCCCGTCATTACCTGAGTCAGTACCCCCGTCAGCTCTATCTTTTTTAGGGTCTTAAAGGCTTTTACCGCGTCGGGGAAGAAGATCTTAGTTACGGCGGCTGTATCACCCGTGTGATACCTCCGATTCCATTCGTCAAGCGTCCCCATGCGGGTTTGACGCTTGACGAATGAGATCGGACATTTGTCGTACTCGGGTCGTGTTTTGATTTTAAGCGCCGCGTCCTTAGCCAGTTGGTCCGCTCGCTCGTTGCCCTCAAGCCCTGCGTGTGCCTTTATCCAGAACAGAGAAATCTCTTTGTTCTGGTCTCTACCGATTTTGAAGTTTCTACGGATGTCTACTGCCAAGGGGTGGGTGGAGGCCTGATTGCAAATCGTCTCAAGCGACGACCTAGAGTCGCTGTAAATGCCGAAGCTTGTTTCGGGGCTCTTAAGTATCTCCGTACTGGCTTTAAATATGGCCAACAATTCTGCTTGGTAGACGGTGCAGTAGGACGACAGCTTAAATTTGAGGGATTTGGTTTCTTCATCATTGGTCCATATGGACAATGCTGCTCCAACCTTTCCCTCAATTTTGCTGCCGTCCGTGAATATCATCACCTTTTGGTTACTGTGGTTATTCACCTGCTCTTGGTCTGCCAAACATACGAATTGAAGGTCCATATTTTCTGCCGGATGCGGAGTGTTCGAGAACCGGACCATACATTCCACCTCCCTATCTCCTGGCTCTGCCTGGGATACTCCCTTTCTTGCTTCGTACAGGGCGGCTGCCTCTTGTATTCGAAGGTCGAGAGGGAGTATTCCAGTCAGCACCAGTGCTGAGTTTAGGGAAACGGTACGATACGCTTTGCACAGCTTCTGGGCAAATCCTCTTTGGACTACATTCAACTGTTTTTGAATGCCCAGTTTCTTTGCTGCTGGTGCCCAGACGCTGGCTGCGTATAGTATGACCGGTTCCACTACTGAAACATAAATGGTACGAATTACTTCGGGGTGGAGGCCCCAGTTTATCCTCGCGGCTCTGGATAAGCGCTTGTAAAGAGCCAAGGCCTTCTTGCAAACGGCAGCTGCATGACTATTAAAAGTCAGCTTGTCGTCGACAACAAGTCCCAGGATCTTGAACTCTTTCGACATGCCAATGTCGATCCCGCCCATGCTCAGGTGTGGGGTGTCAAACTTAAGTTTTCGCGTGATAATCATGGCGTTAGTTTTATGTGGCGCGAATTTTAACTTATTCTTGGGGAGTCAACTCCCGAACATAGGCGAGAGCGGCATTGGCTTGTCGCTGCACTTCTGTGGCCGTTTCTCCGTCAAAAACGAGCACTACGTCGTCGGCAAACGCTTGGCAATAGTCCCCTCGTTTCTCAAGTCCTTTAAGTAGCGGATCGAGGAGCAAATTCCAAAGAATTGGTCCCCCGATCGAGCCTTGGACGCAACCCTTAGTGGTTCTTCTTGTCACCTCTTCACCGGCAAACCTGACCTTGACCTTTCTATTTTCCAGGTAGCTGTCTACAACCCTCCTGATGTTGACTGGGCACTTTTCTTCAGCCAGGCGTAGTTTAATGGCTGGCCACCAGGCGCTGTCAAAGGCCCCCTCTATGTCCAATGACACCATTGTTATCAGTCTTTTTTGTCTCAGCTTTTCGCGTATGTGATTGATCAGGACGTAGAGGGAGTCTTCAGTACTCCTCTGGGGCATAAACCCGTACTGGCGCTGGCTAAATCTTGGGAGAATGTGCCATTTGATCCTGCCCACTAGCATCTTTTCCAGGATCTTTCCCATCACCGGCAACAGTCCGATCGGCCTGTAGGATTTTGGTTCTGCGTACGTTTCCTTCCCTGGTTTCCTAAGGATAACGACGGTAGCCTCCTTCCAGATGTTCGGGAAGTGGCTCAGTTCCAGGCACTTGTTTGCCAGTGACAGGTAAAGCTCCGTGTTCTGTCCTATTGCGTGCTTGCAGATATCGGATGTCAGTCCGTCTGGGCCTGGGGCTTTCTTGGGGTTAAAGCTATCCACCGCGTATTTCAGCTCTTCAGAAGTAAATGGTGGATCATGGCTACCATCATCCAGGCCATTTACTTTTTCAGCTTCGGTTCTAGTACGCTGGTGGTATGCGTTATCCTCCTCTTTCTTATCCTCTGGATAAAATGTTTCAGCCAGAAGGGTTGCAGACTCCATCGCACTCAAAACTCTTCCTCCCTTTACTAGGGGCAGCTCCTCATGTCTCTTCGTTGTCCTGCCTATTACACGATAAATTCCCTCCCACATTCCTTCCTTCTCCTGTTTCCCACAAAATCCTTTCCAACTTTCTATCTGTGCCTTCTTGGCTTCGCTCTCATACTTTTCTTTTGCTTGCAGGTACTCGTCGATGACCTTCTGCCTTCGGACCGGTGCTGCACAGCGGATTCTTCGTCTCTTGGTGGAGACGTCCTTCTTCAACTTGGCGAGCTCTTCAGACCACCACGGTAAGGTAAGTTTCTCGTTACTTTTTAGCTTTGGGATGCTGTGATTGCTGGCTTTCGTAATTATATCTATGTATGACTCTACTTTATTCTCTAATTCTAACTTGTTTTTGATTTCTAATATTGACTCTATTTTAAAATGTTCCTCTTCTAGCAATTGGGCCAATTTCTCATGAAATTGGCTCCAATTAGCTTTTTTACTATTAAAGATTCTGGTTGTTCTACTGATGTTTATTCCCTTTGCCTTTGTGAGCCTTATGTTAAATGTGATGGCATTGTGGTCTGAGCTCGTCATGCCAGTGTTTATACTCCAGTCCTCCACCAAGTTGAGCATCTCTACCGTGCAGATTGTTATGTCGACGAAGCTGGTGTATCTTTTGTTACCCCTGATCGTGTCGAATGTTGGGGTATCGCCTTCGTTGAGTACCTGCATGCCCATCTCTCCTATTACTCCAGCCGTTTCTTCACCCCTTGTGTCCACCACTCCACTTCCCCACCATGTGCTTTTGGCATTTGCGTCCCCCCCCATTACTATTTTGCACGATCCGACTTCACTCTCAATTTTCTTCAGCTGCTCCAGATAGGGCTCTATTTGCTGCGGCTCCGGCTCAAAATAGAACGAGACCACAACGATCTCCCAGGCACTAGTTCTTAATTTTACCACAACGATGTTGTTTGTGGTAAGGTCCGGACATTGGGTGACGTCCAAGTCATGGTCGAAGACCGCTATTGCTGCCTTAATGGTTCCGTCACCCTGGTTTGTGCACTGGAAGATCCGCACCCCCCTGTAGTCTCTCATTCTTCCCAATGCCCCTACGTATGGCTCCTGTAGGAGCGCGAAGGCTGCTTTCTTTTCAGTAGCCTCAAGCAAGAGTTCCTGTGTCGCTAGTTCCTTTCTTTGCAGATTTGCTTGGACTACCGAGTAAGCCTTCGCGCTGGTTGTAGCAGCTGGTGTTCTGCCGGGGACCACTTTAGCAATACGCTACCGTGGCCCTGGCCAATGCGTCCCATTTTCTCCGGATCGTGCACTCCTGGCTGAACGCACTGTGGTCAGTTCTATCCATCTTGGCATGCGTGCAGTTACAGCATACAGGAGCTATATCTGCGAGCCAATCTGCGCACTCCGTTTTCATGTGGGGTCCCCCGCAATGGCTGCATTTCTCCGTTGTCTCTTTGCAGAAGCGCCTGCCATGACCATATCCCAGGCAGAGCGAGCACTGGACCAAAGGTGACTGGTCTGCTGCTCTAACCCGTTGGAGATCAATGAGTACGGAGCCCACTTCCGTAATCCGCTGCCAAATTTTCGGGGAGACCCTCAGTATGATGTGGTGGGTGTGGGGGTTCCGAGTGCGTTTTTTGTATGCTATCTCTATCCTGCTTTCTTTGCTTCCGTCGAGGATGTGTTTGTTTTGGTTCCTCAGGGCGGTAAGGACGTCTGCGTCGCTGTTATATTTCAGCACGTCCCTGAGGATGACCAAGGGGTCTTTGTTCTTCATCTCCTCGACGTTCAGGTGCTTCTCTTCGCTTTTAAGTCTTTCCTTTATCTTTTCCCTTTCTTCTTCTGTTCTGCATCCCACTATAACTTTCCTATCTTTGGCTTTCCTGATCTTTTCTACAGCTATGCCCCCTTCTTTCGCATTCATTACCTTTCTAATCCTGTTGAGGACTTCTTCCCCCGACTCGTCTTCATTTTTGGCAGTAACAACTACCGAATGTAGCGCGGTCTGCTCTGGAAACTGCCTCCTGGTTGGTGCCGCTGCTACACTCGCGTAGGATTGCCTTTCTTGAGCCTCCTGGTGCCTTTCTATCGTTTCCCTAAGTTTTTCCATCTTGGAGTTATTTTCTTGAAGCTGTTTTGTATGCTCTTCTAGCCTTCTCATCAACTCTGTGTTTTCCACCCCCTTTTCCTTTTCCTTCTCAATTTCGACTTCTTTCTCTTTTTCTACCTCAGGCTTTGCAGGTGCTTTGCTCTTCCCTTGTCCTTTTACAGCTTCCGACTCTTTTACTAGCTGGTACAATCTATCGATTGCGCTAGTAACTTCCGTCTTGATTTCAGCCTTCAAGTTTCGGGAATTACCTAGGTGTAGTTTGGCTTTCGTAACGCAAGCTTTCGCTTCAGCCATTCTATCGGTGTACTTCACCTTCTGTTTTGGTGGGCTCCCCATTGCCTCTACCGACGCTCTTGGTCCCACCACCTTGCTCTCTTTTGAGAGCGTCGTGCTCGGCTTCTGCTTTGGGGCTTCCCCCAACACACTCTTTGATGTTGTAGGAGTGTTTGGGTTCGAGGTCGATAGTCCGGACTCCCAATTGTCCACACTTTTCCTGACGTTTGCAGTCTGGCTCACTGCTCTTGCGTCCTGCGTCAGTCCGTCTTTTGATAGTAGTTGTCCTACTACCTTTACCGCATGAGGGTTTTCTTCGGCTCTTGCCGATTTCACGGGGGTCCTAATGCCAAGCATTTTTGTAGTCAAAGGAACGCGTCACAATATAAAATAGATTAAATTAGATATAATTAAATTAGCACGTAAAAGTAAAATTGTATAAGTCGTAAAATTCAATATGCTATAAATAGAACAAATTATAAAATGAAAGAGAAAAATAAAGATTAAACCTAGAATGTAGCTCTAGGTAGAGTCAAGCTCTATGTTGCCGGATAGTCCTGCCGGCGAACTGTCGGATGTAAAAAGTCCCGTTCAAGTCCGGGTCTAAGTCAAGGAGGTACGAGCTTTAACATTCACACGTGCTGAGGTAGGTACTACTCTATTTTAATATGTTCTTTTTTTTTTATTTCAGATGGCGTCTTCGGTTCAACAACCTGCACAACGCTGGGGCACTCGCGGATGGTGTAACGAGGTAAGTAAAGGTAAGTAGAAGGTAAGTTTTATATAGAGTAGGGCTCTACCTCAAAGGTGGTAGGTTTTTAAGCAATTAGGGTAAGGTCGGTACAGAATACCAGGCTGTCTGGTATCTGTAAGTCAAAATAAGATAAAAGTCAAAGTAAAAAGTTTTCTACTCTACGTAGAGTCGTTCTTAGTCAACACAGGGATAGGCCTAAAAATTTCCTATACAGTCAAAAAAGTTACATTAGAATAGGACCACTGGTTAGGGAGTAGCGGAGCTTTCAAATTTTCCAATATGGCGTCCAAGATGGCCGCCAGAGAGGGGCAATTTTTTAAAGGTCCGCTTCTTCCCCAATTTTGGTCGTAGAAGGTTGCGGTTTTGGGTGCTCGTGGTGTCCTCAACTTTTCCTACCTCTTGCCAGTGTCAGAATTTGGATTTGGGTCAAAGCCCTAAAAAGGGCGTGTTCACGTATTTTCGGCTAGAGGAGGTCCCGGCGATGACACCTACGAAAACCCCAACTCGCTACTACTGCTAGGTCCTAAGTTATTTAGGTTTAAAGAAATCCAAGATGGCGGCCAATATGGCCGTCACTGATCCAACTTTGGCCCCCTTTGACCTAGGTGGTCTGTGTTTGGGCTTGTTTTACAGGTCTTTGCAAGCCTAGTTCACTAATAATACTCTAAATAAAAAATAATAAATCCCCGATTTTTAAAATCCAAAAAACGTCAAAAAATGTACAAAAATGGTTATAAAAAATTCAAGAATAGTCCTATTTAAATGGAAAAAAGTTAGAGATACTTAAAATTAACTGTAAAATCTAAATAAAATAAAATATTAACTCTAACTACTTTCTAAATGGTACCTCGTGGCGACCTTGAATTTTGAAAATTGAATAACTAAAAAACTAGTTGATGAAGGTGGCCTGAAATTTTGCACACGGGTAGAGGACCCAAATGCCAACACTAAATGAATTTAAAATGAATAGGTAACAGATTTAAATAAAAAGTTATGAAAGTTTAAAAATTTCAAAATTTTGAAAAATGCCTAAAATGATGAAAACTTATCTTCTTGAATTTTTCAAAGTGCCTCCCGTATCAGCGCCTTGGTGTCCTCCAGATTGCGTCTTCAAAATTTGTCCAGCGGCACGGGGTCACTGACCTCGTGACCACGTGGTTTTTGTTTTTTTGCCGATTTCTCCGCACTCCTGCGCGGGAAAAATCGGCAAATGGTGTCAAAGTGTGGAGGTCCACCGGGGCTTCAAGAGGGTTCAATAAAAATGTGGGGTCGTCGCTGCCAATCCCGAGTTATTCGCGTTTAAAGTTTCCAATTTGAGGTTAAAATCACCTTTTTGCGAATAACTCGGTCAAAACTTTGCTCAGCGATGCGCGGTTTTCACTGTCACGTGCGCCTTCGGAATGCGCTTCTTCCGATATATCACACTTGTAAAAATGACTCAAAAAACCGTTTTTCGCGAATTTTCTCGTGCGGAGCGACTCAGAAACGTGGCGGTTTCGTCTGCGGATGGCCACAGACTGGTTAGGTTAGGTTAGGTTAGGTTCCACGAACCTCTAGGAATGGAGTTCCTACAGGCGCAGAGGTGATACTGCGACGTGGCGCGTCCCCGGGCTGCGGATAGGGGTAGCCGGTACCGAGTTCGGTACCGGTAACCGGTGTGTTGTTGCACACCGGCGCGGACAAAACACGAAGATAGGGAGGTGGGGGGCGGGGAAGGCTTCTCCGCGCGTCCCTTTGATTAGCAAAGGGCGCAGTGGATGAAGCAGGACGTGCTCGGTGAGCAACAGCCAACCGAGTAGGGAATAGAGGGGGTGCTGTATTGCCAGCGTCCAGGGTTAGGCAAGATGATGGATGTTAGAAGATGAGGGATGGGTGCTCTTCCTGAAAGTCGGGTAGGTGTCTTGGCGACTCGATCGTGGACGTCAAACATGATTGACTTGCCTTGGCACCAATTGCACGATTAGTAGGGAGAGAGGCCACGGTGTGAGAGATGAGGGAATGGGTTCTCTTCCTGAAAGTCGGGTAGGTGTCTTGGCGACTTGATCGTGGTCTTCGCGCACATGATCGACTTGCCTTGGCACCATTTGCACGATTAGTAGGGAGTGAGGCCAACCAAGTGGGTGGGGTTAGAACACGGCTGATCCCACCCAGGGAGGGGCCCCCGCGACGGGGCACAGACTGGCGGCTTGGTGACTTCATCGTGGTTTTGGGCGATGCACTTGCCTAGCTGCCAGTTAATAGGAAGGTAGTGAGGCCTCTTATAGGCCTCCGTATGGAAGGGAATGGTTGATGAAGGTCGGAAGGTCTGCCAAGGGTGACGATGCGTCGATCAGTGTGTGTCAACCCACCACTTGATCGACGAGTCGTCATCTCTTTGGCGGAGAATGAAAGGGATAGGAATGTGAGGTGATGGATGCAAGACGGGAATGGAGAGGAAGAACACCTCAGTAAAAAATTACCAGCGGCAGGAGATCTGAGAGTGATGGGACGGTGTACGCACCGTCTCCGCAACTCTCCTCCTCCTGGCGATCATGTGATTTGCCGGGAGCGAGGCCGCCGAGTGGGATCTTTTTGATCCCACTCTGGGATGGAGGGGAGGCGACAGTGGGTGCCTGCCCTACCGGGATGGTGACTGGTGGCCGTTCTGGCTTTTGGCCTTGCCACCAGTCGTGGAGCGGAGTTCGGCTTTGCCGACTCTGCTGTTTGGGTCCGTGAGTGGCTGAGGTGGGGGCTTCGGCTGCTCGCTTGTGGACCCCGGGAGGGCGACGGCACTTAAGTTAGTGCTGTCGTGAGCTCCGCGTACGTAGTGCGCGGGACCGGTCGTGGCAGTGGGTGTCATTCCCGGGACGATGCTCCTAGCAACGATGCGAGAGGGGCACCGGTGCGTTCCGTATGGAGATCCCGGAGCCCCTCGACATGCATTGAGGCTGGCCATCGGGCGTTTTAGTGAGTCGTCGAGCGCAGAGTGCTTGACAACCTCACATAACCTAGTTTGCCGCCCCTGGGCAAACTAGGTATCTGGTTGCAGATTTTACCGCCCGTAAAGCAAAAAAAAAAAAAAAAAAGGTTAGGTTAGGTTAGGTTAGGTTAGGTTAGGTTAGGTTAGGTTCCCTGACCGCCACGAACCTCTAGGAATGGAGTTCCTACAGGCGCAGAGGTGATACTGCGACGTGGCGCGTCCCCGGGCTGCGGATAGGGGTAGCCGGTACCGAGTTCGGTACCGGTAACCGGTGTGTTGTTGCACACCGGCGCGGACAAAACACGAAGATAGGGAGGTAGGGGGTGGGGAAGGCTTCTCCGCGCGTCCCTTTGATTAGCAAAGGGCGCAGTGGATGAAGCAGGACGTGCTCGGTGAGCAACAGCCAACCGAGTAGGGAATAGAGGGGGTGCTCTATTGCCAGCGTCCAGGGTAGGACAAGATGATGGATGATAGAGATGAGGGATGATAGAGATGAGGGATGGTAGAGAGAGGAGGCGGACTTGCCCGTCGGGGAGACCGGAGTGCCACGCCGGTCAGGCCCCGGGCGGGTGAGGGAGAGGACGCTAAACCTCTTTAAAAAATGGCACAGGAAGAAAACCTCTTTAAAAAATAACACCTCCTGGGGGAGATCGGTGTCGCCACGCCGATCTGGACCCGTGGGGGCGGAGAGGATGGAGGGGAGGCGACAGTGGGTGCCTGCCTAGAAGGATGGATGATAGAGATGAGGGATGGGTGCTCTTCCTGAAAGTCGGGTAGGTGTCTTGGCTTGTTGATCGCGGCGGGGAGCCATGATTGACTTGCCTTGACGCCAATTGCCCGATTAGTAGGGAGTGAGGCCAACCAAGTGGGTGGGGTTAGAACACGGCTGATCCCACCCAGGGAGGGGCCCCCGCGACGGGGCACAGACTGGCGGCTTGGTGACTTCATCGTGGTTTTGGGCGATGCACTTGCCTAGCTGCCAGTTAATAGGAAGGTAGTGAGGCCTCTTATAGGCCTCCGTATGGAAGGGAATGGTAGATGAAGGTGGGAAGGTCTGCCGAGGGTGACGATGCGTCGATCAGTGAGTGGTTAACCCACCACTTGATCGACGAGTCGTCATCTCTGCGGCGGAGAATGTAAGGGATGGGAATGTGAGGTGATGGATGCAAGACGGGAATGGAGAGGAAGAAAACCTCAGTAAAAAATTACCAGCGGCAGGAGATCTGAGAGTGATGGGACGGTGTACGCACCGTCTCCGCAACTCTCCTCCTCCTGGCGATCGTGCGATTTGCCGGGAGCGAGGCCGCCGAGTGGGATCCTTTCGATCCCACTCTGGGATGGAGGGGAGGCGACAGCGGGTGCCTGCCCCTACACGGGATGGTGACTGGTGGCCGTTCTGGCTTTTGGCCTTGCCACCAGTCGTGGAGCGGAGTTCGGCGTTGCCGACTCTGCTGTTTGGGTCCGTGAGTGGCTGAAGTGGGGGCTTCGGCTGCTCGCTTGTGGACCCCGGGAGGGCGATGGCACTTAAGTTAGTGCTGTCGTGAGCTCCGCGTACGTAGTGCGCGGGACCGGGCGTGGCAGTGGGTGTCATTCCCGGGACGATGCTCCTAGCAACGATGCGAGAGGGGCACCGGTGCGTTCCGTATGGAGATCCCGGAGCCCCTCGACATGCATCGAGGCTGGCCATCGGGCGTTTTTAGTGAGTCGTCGAGTGCAGAGTGCTCGACAACCTCACATAACCTAGTTTGCCGTCCCCTGGACAAACTAGGTATCTGGTTGCAGATTTTTACCGCCCGTAAAGCAAAAAAAAAAAAAAAAAAAAAAAAAAAGGTTCCCTGACCGAGGTATGCAACTCCAGCATGCCTCGGTCTCGACGCCCGCCCCCCCGTCGCGCCGTGTATTGGTGGTCGGAGGAGCTGGCGGGGCTCCGGGCTGCCTGCGTGGCGGCAAGGCGGGAGTACGCGCGGAGTCGGCGGCGCAGCCGGCGAGACCCCGAGGAGGAGGACCGTCTCTACGCCTCTTATGTAGAGGCAAAGACGGTCCTCAAGTCAGCAATGACCGCCGCTGAGGACGCGGCGCGAGCTGAGATGCTGGAGGGTCTCGACAGGGACCCGTATGGGAGACCATACAAGGCGGCGCGGAACAAACTGCGCCCCTTTGGTCCCCCCCTAACGGAGTCCCTGGAGCCGGCATTGCTGGATGGGGTGGTTCGGTCGTTGTTCCCGGCCGGAACCGACTTCACCCCACCAGCAATGGACCCTCCGCGGAGTGTGCCGGAGGAGGGAGCCCCCCCACCGGTCACGGCGGAGGAGCTTGCCGCGGAGGTTCTTCGCCTCCGCAGCAAGAAGACGGCCCCCGGGCCGGACGGCGTCCCCGCGCGGGTGGTGGCAATTGCCGCCACCCAGATGGAAGGGAGGTTTCGGGACCTCTTCGGTGCGTGTTTCGCATCGGGGAGGTTCCCGAAACCATGGAAGGAGGGGCAGCTGTGCCTCCTCCGAAAGGAGGGCCGCCCGGCAGACTCCCCCTCGGCATACCGACCCATCGTACTGCTCGATGAGGTCGGTAAGATGTTCGAGGGGATTGTCGCCAGCCGGCTAAATGGCCTCCTGCTGGAGGTGGGGCCGAACCTGTCGGACGCCCAATTCGGTTTCCGAAGGGGGCGTTCGACAGTGGACGCGCTGGCCCAGCTCAAGGGCCAGGTGAGCGAGGCCGTGGAGGCAGGTGACGGGGTGTTGGCTGTGTCATTTGACATAGCCAACGCCTTTAACTCCGTCCCCCACTCCACAATACTCGAGGCGCTCCGCTACCATGGAGCGCCTCAGTACCTGCGGGGCCTCCTGGCCAGCTATCTGGAGGACCGAGCGGTCCTCCTGATAGACAAGGCTGGCCAGATGCGGCGGTACGGCGCGGAGTCCGGTGTTCCACAGGGGTCTGTCTTAGGACCGCTCCTGTGGAACATCGGCTTCGACTGGCTCCTGCGGGGAGCTCTCCTCCGTGGCACGAGTGTCATCTGCTACGCGGATGACACTCTTCTCACTGCCCGGGGGAGAAGCTTTAGGGAGGCGGCGAGCCTGGCCTCGGCTGGCGGATCCCTGGTCGCAGGAAGGATCCGCCGGCTTGGATTGGGGGTTGCGCTGCACAAGACCGAGGCCGTGTTTTTCCACGGGCCTCGGCAGCGCATCCCCACTGACGCCCACATCATCGTGGAGGGCGTCAGGGTCGAAGTAAAGGCCCAGATGAAGTATCTGGGCCTGGTACTCGACAGCAGGTGGCGCTTCGGCCCGCACTTTAGCGGGCTGTCGACGCGCCTGCTGAAGGTCGCGGGAGCGCTTTCGTGGCTCCTCCCGAATCTGGGAGGGCCCAAAGCGCGATGCCGGCAGCTGTATGCCGGCATCCTCAAGAGCATGGCCCTTTACGGGGCCCCCATCTGGGCGGACTCCCTCCAAAGGAGGGAGAACGCCGCCGCGATCCGTAGGCCCCAAAGGGCCATCGCGCAGCGGGTGGCCAGGGCCTACAAGTCGGTTGGGTTCGCGGCGGCGTGCGCTCTGGCGGGCACCCCTCCCTGGGAGCTCGAGGCGTGGGTGCTCGCCAGAGTGTACGAGTGGACGGCGGGGCGAAGAGCGCTGGGAGAGCGCGTCGCCCCGGAAGAGCGGGAAGCCGTCCGGCGGCAGGCGAGGGACGCGATCGTCCAGCATTGGACGGAGGACCTCGCCTCCGCCGCGTTCGGCCGCCGAACGTTGGACGCTCTCGGGCCAGTCCTGCAGGATTGGCTCGAGCGCGACCACGGCTTCCTCTCCTTCCGCATGGTGCAGGTGCTATCCGGGCATGGATGCTTCGGATCGTACCTGCACCGGATCGGAAGGGAGGAGGCCCCGCTGTGCCACGATTGTGGCGCAGCGGAGGACACGGCGCAGCACACCCTCGAGGTGTGCCCGTCGTGGTCCGAGCCGCGCCGCGGCCTGACAGCGGCTGTCGGGCCGGACCTCTTGCTTCCCGGTGTGGTCAACTCCATGCTGGGAAGCGAGGTGGCCTGGGCAGCTGTCGCCTCCTTCTGTGAGGAAGTGATGTCACAGAAGGAGGCGGCAGAGCGCGCGCGGGAGGAGGACCCTCTCGCAGCGCCACGGCGGAGGAGAAGGAGAGGAAGGGTGAGAAGAGGTGGGAGAAGGCGATCGTAATCGTCTTCTCTCGCCTCATGGGGTGGTGAATAGCGGGAGAGAGGCGCGGGGGCGCCTTCTAACTCTCCCGCATTGCACATATTCACCACCTCCGCCGGGCGGGAATGGCCGCAGGTCGTTCCCGGGCCCCTCCTCCTAAGGAGGGGCGTGCTGGCCCCGCTGCAAAAGCGGGGGCTCGTCGGCGGAGGACTGGACGTAAAGGCTCTGCCGGTTTCCCAGTCCTCCTCCACACAGACGATGCAGGACAGCCGCTGGGTCGTTTAGTGGGTATACCGGTCTCAGACCGGGGAGTCCCACATATCCCACCCATCCCCCAATGGGTGGGAATGCGTAATGCATTTTTCCCAGCGTCAAAAAAAAAAAAAAAAAAAAAAAAAAAAAGGTTAGGTTAGGTTCCACGAACCTCTAGGAATGGAGTTCCTACAGGCGCAGAGGTGATACTGCGACGTGGCGCGTCCCCGGGCTGCGGATAGGGGTAGCCGGTACCGAGTTCGGTACCGGTAACCGGTGTGTTGTTGCACACCGGCGCGGACAGAACACGAAGATAGGGAGGTGGGGGGCGGGGAAGGCTTCTCCGCGCGTCCCTTTGATTAGCAAAGGGCGCAGTGGATGAAGCAGGACGTGCTCGGTGAGCAACAGCCAACCGAGTAGGGAATAGAGGGGGTGCTCTATTGCCAGCGTCCAGGGTAGGCAAGATGATGGATGTAGAAGATGATGGATGGGTCCTCCTCCAGAAAACCGGGTAGGTGTCTTGGCGACTTGATCGTGGATCGTCTACCATGATTGACTTGCCTTGGCACCAATTTGCACGGTTAGTAGGGAGGGGCCACGGTATGAGAGATGAGGGAATGGGTTCTCTTCCTGAAAGTCGGGTAGGTGTCTTGGCTTGTTGATCGCGGCGGGGAGCCATGATTGACTTGCCTTGACGCCAATTGCCCGATTAGTAGGGAGTGAGGCCAACCAAGTGGGTGGGGTTAGAACACGGCTGATCCCACCCAGGGAGGGGCCCCCGCGACGGGGCACAGACTGGCGGCTTGGTGACTTCATCGTGGTTTTGGGCGATGCACTTGCCTAGCTGCCAGTTATTAGGAAGGTAGTGAGGCCTTCTTATAGGCCTCCGTATGGAAGGGAATGGTTGATGAAGGTCGGAAGGTCTGCCGAGGGTGACGATGCGTCGATCAGTGTGTGTCAACCCACCACTTGATCGACGAGTCGTCATCTCTTCGGCGGAGAATGAAAGGGATAGGAATGTGAGGTGATGGATGCAAGACGGGAATGGAGAGAGAAAAGGATACGGGAACGTTATAAGAGTTTTTAAAAACTAACTTTTAACTTTAACTCACGAAAGTTTACGTGAAATAATTAAAAACATAAAATAAATTGAAACGTCTGAGACGAAGTTTATTCTCAATACGAATGAATCAAAACATCTTACAAAATAGAAGCTCGCAGTCACAGACTGCGTAGGTGGTCGGCGATAAGGCGACCATCCTGCAGTTTCAAGAACGCAGCGTGTGCAAATCTTACGCGTGCCGTATGAAGGGACTACTGGATGGTTGCATAACTCCTCCCTCCTCAAGTACGAAATTATCTGGTTCAGCGGAAGCTTTAACTAGATGATTTCGCCACACATATCGATAAATGATAAAGGCAATAAAAATCAATATTAAAACTAAGTACAATAGTAGAGTTCCTAAACTAACACTTTTTATATTTACGCCACTGATCTCGTTTTCACTTTCACTGTATTCACTTTCTTTTAATTTTAGAATTTGAGAAAAATGTCTAATTTCTTCTAAGTTAAGGTTCTTGATGTTAACCGTAGCTAATGATGTTGTATTTCCAGGTTTTAGCTCTGGTAAGGTAACTATTGGCGTTATCCTATACTGAAGTTTATCTGCAAATGTTCTATGATAGCTTAGTTTGTGGTCATCCAGGTAAACCTCACAATTTTCCATCATTGTTAGTATATAAGTACCACACAGCGATTCTCTAATAGTGTCACGACTACATTTCTCCGTCAATATGGTTGGTTTTCGCGTAAAAATGATCCAATTGTTTAAGCTGATCCTTTGAACCTTGGTGTCCTCGACATCAACAGCGTATGGCGTGCATAAACTAGGGTTTTCCTGAAACTCTAGGAGCTGTTCTGCACAGGTCAGTGTTGGGAACTGAGCCATGTTGTCATCATTGCACAGGAAATTGTTATCCGCTGCAATCTTCTCGCATGGCTTAACGACCGGCAGGTACTTCGAATCTTTCACCAAAAGGTAAGGGAATTCGGGAAATACTACGACTGTTTTGTTTACGGAACCTTTATAAATTGGTAATGAATACAATTTAAAATAACTGTAAATATGTTTTTCTATCAATGGTACTTCCAATATGAACGTTATCTGGTTTTCCTTTACATAAGCTTTTACCTTAATAAGTCTTTCCAATTTTAACAAGTTAATTTCATCGGCTTCGTATACTAAGTGGTTTACTTGCTCTATAGATTTTAACAGATACAATAACTCAGTGGAATTTATAATAGACTGGTGTAGTACAGACACTTTACTAAATGCCAATGCTGTCTCTATTTCATTTAATATTATATAGATAGTTCTAAACATACTCATAAACATATCAAACATACTGAAAACATGAGTCAAATAAAGACAGGTATTTTCTTGAAAGTTTTTAAATTTAATTAGCTCTTCAATATTTTTCAATCTAGTATCCAATATAATTATATTTTCGTGTAAGGTTTCTGTACTATTCACAAAATTATCCAACATTCTGGTGATCATTGTTATCTTTTTATCAATAACCATTTCCTTAGAACTGATTTTTGAAATAAGAGAGTCATATCGAATAGCGTCATCGTTGTCTAGATTTCCGGAAATTGCCTTAATTAATGATCCAAGAGGATTAACTAACCCTCTCTTATACCTATGCGACGGAACCAACTGCCGAAATTTTACTACTGTTGTATCGCGTATGTACTCTACTTGAGTCCTTATACCTAGAAATTCATTTATAAAAGGCTTATGACTATCCACTAATCTAATAAATTCTAAATACTTTACGGTATGAAAGTCGAGATCACTACTAATACCGCTTAAATCTAAAATCTTAACTATAAGCCACTTATCTTCCTCCTTGAACGCTTGTCCTTCCTTAACGGGTAATATCCCAGGATTGTTTTCAATCCTTTGAAGATGAAGCGCTCGGTACTGGGGAAGTAGGGTCACTACGACCAAGCACCACCTGCGGAGGGCGTTTTACATTTTTAACTGCTACGTTTGTCTTTCTCTTTCCTATTTGCATTGAAGCAACGTTTCGATATATGTTTCCTTTCACTACAGCCTTCTTATACCTTGGTTTGTCCTTGCTTTTCCTAGTATTAATGTCTTTCGTGTACACAATGTCACCTGGCGTTAGTTCGACAGTTTCACCTAATCTTTTATCTCTTACCTGTTGTTTCCTTTCTACTATTCTATCTGAAATATATCGATACAGGTGCTTTGTACGTTTTGCGTGATCATTTAGTAATTGCTGAGTGTATGTCTTTTCAAAGTCGCCATCAAATAGTTTATTTGAGTCCGTATGCCCAAATACTATCTCGAAGGGAGTCAACTCCGTAGTCGAATGAATGGTATTATTATATGCCATTATAGAGTAAGTCATAACTGAGGCAGCGTCAGTACATTTTTGATCATATTTTGCCAAACGATAAATCTCTATTAATGTTGAATGAAAACGCTCAACAATACTCGTCGAATTCGGGTTATTTGGTGTAGTGATGTGTAATTTAATTTTGTACATATCAGCAAATTCTTTTATCAATTCATTTTTAAACTCAGATCCGGGATCACAACTAATTTTGGTGGGAACACCGTACATTGAAAAGTATTTAATCAATGCACGAATTACTTCCGGTGTTGATTTATTTTCAATTTTTAATGCCTGTCCTAATTTACTAAATGCATCTACGATCGTCAAATAGCTAATGTTTTCAATCGAAAAAATATCTATAAATATTTCTTGAAATGGTGCTGATTGTGTTTGAGTTAATTCAATTGTCGGTTTTATCGGTTTTCTATCATACTTCATCTTTTGACACGCGTCACATCCATTTATTACAGCTGACGTCATTTCCTGCATGTTATGCCAAAAGAAATTTCTTTTAATCCTAACCATGGTTTCTTTTATCCCTCGATGACAAGTTTTTCCTTCATGATGTTTTAATACAATCGCTTTTTGTTCATTTTCATCATCCACAAATATAACTCTTTTAGTGCATTCATAAAACTCAACCATGCCTTCCTTGAATAATTTTATAATAACGCTGTTAAAATCTTTTCTATGTTGCTCATCTTCGAAATAGATAAAGTACTTTGTTTTAGGTTTAATGTATTCTTTAAGAAACTGCTTTACCAATTCCTCGTCATTTATAGGTAAAAACACTTCAAGAACTTTCTGCTTTTCCCTAGGTATTTTCTTTACTTGTAATTCTTTCCTAAACCACGTAAAAACTAAAATTTGGTTTGGTTTAGTATCAACAGCCTCATTCAATATAGGAATTCCTTTTGACTCTAGATCTGCAGCTGAATGAACTGTTCCTACCGAACTATCTGAAAGCGGCGGAAGTGGATATGATTTTTCTGATACGAGAACATTGCGAACCGTCTCTGTATCAGAATTGTCTGATAATACTATAGTTTCTATAGGCTCGTCATCGTCTTTACTGTCTTTTTCTGTTTTTAATTTAATAATTTGGTCAGTTATGTCTTGAAGATGTTTTTGAAGTCGCTGTTCACTTTCGTCTACGTTAACCTCCATTGATTCGTCTGACGAATCGTCGTCTAAAATATTTACCTTAATACGCGATAAAGCGTCGGCGTTTGTATTTTGTTTTCCATTCTTATACTTAGTCTCAAAATCGTACTCTTGCAAACGCAATCGCCATCGTGTCAGTTTACTATTTGGTTCTTTCAGTGAGTCTAGCCAAGTGAGAGGTCGATGGTCTGTATAGATAGTAAATTTGTTACCATATAAATAGGGTCTGAAATGTTTTACAGCCCAAATAACACCTAAAAGTTCGCGCTCTATCGTACTGTATCGCATCTCGGTTTCACTGAGTGTCCTACTCGCATATGCAATAGGCTGATCAGTACCTATAGTACCCTGTGAAAGTACTGCGCCTAGGGCGACAGCTGAAGCGTCTGTTGTTAATATGAAAGGCTTCGATTGATCAGGATACTGAAGTAAAGGCGCGTGTGTTAGAAGTTCCTTACACTGATGGAAAGCGTCCATGTATTTTTGGTCTATCACGATTTTGTTTCGTTTTTTGAGACAATTTGTCAAGGGCTTCGTTATTTTGGCAAAGTCCTTGATAAAGCGCCTGTAATAACCTACAAGTCCAAGAAAACTCTTGATTTCAGTCACAGTTTTGGGAAGAGGATAGTTCAAAACTGCCTTGATCTTATCATCATTAGGTTTAAGACCTTGATCGGTGATGGTGTGACCTAAATATAGTACCTCTTTTCGTAAAAACTCTGATTTATCAAGTTGAACTTTTAAATTAGCTTCCCTCAGCCTGTCAAAGATGGATCTTAAGTCTTTAACGTGCTCTTGCATGCTAGTACTATAGATAATTATGTCATCCATATATACTAAGCAATGTAAGCCCTGGAGTCCTCGGAGGACGTTGTCCATAGCACGCTGGAAGGTTGCAGGAGCTGTTTTAAGCCCGAATGGCATTCTTAGAAACTCGTAATGGCCTGCTTCTGTGCTGAAAGCTGTCTTCTGTCGGTCAGATTCATTGATTTCTATCTGGTGGTAACCGTTAGCCAAGTCCAAAGTCGTAAAGTATTTACTTTTGCCTAATTTGTCGAATAAGTCAGTAATGTTGGGTAGAGGGTATTTGTCGTCTGTCGTAATGTCGTTTAGTCGTCTATAGTCAATTACCATTCTGAATTTGGTTTCACCTGAAGCGTCCATTTTTTTCGGGACAAGGTGAACAGGTGCATTCCATGGCGAGTGGGATTCTTGAATTACATTATTTTTTAATAACTTCTCTACTTGGTTTTTAATTTCCTGCGTTTGCACCGGAGGTTGCCTATAAGGCTTAACATAAATGGGATCTTCATTTTTTGTTCGAATGAAATGTTTTACTTGATTAGTGAAGCTTAGAGGAAGCTGATCACTATAAAAGATGTCTTTGTACTCTTTACATAGTTCAGAAATGCATTTCCGTTCTTCTTGATTCATGTGATCTAACCTGAGTCTTTTCAAATTTTCCTCTAAAATGTCATCTACTTCCATGTCCTTCATTTCTACGTCATTATAGCAATTTACTTGTATTTTGTTAATGTCAAATGGCTCTACCTTAAACGGAGCTGTAATTGTCAATGTCATTTTCGTGTCTAGTGCGTTTTGAATAATAGTTGTAGCATATCCATTTTCGCACCTAACTATAGCGGCGGGCATTCGAACACCTTCGCAGAATTTCTGGAAGTTAATGATCGCTTCGCCGGAAAATACATCCGTAGGTAACTTAACGCGTTGTTCAGAGCGTGCAGCTAACTCTATAACGTGATTTGTTATTCGTTGTACTATAGGTAGAGTTGCTGTTTTCGTCCGGAGCCTATTTTGTTTCAAGTCGATGACGGCTTCCAATTGAACAAGTAAGTCGTTACCTATAAGTCCGTCATATTGGGCGTCTACGTCATACACATAAAATTTGTGAAATTCATTGCTTTTAAAAGATGGCATAAGTGGAATTTCAATGACCTCGTTGTGAGAACTCGACGCATGAGTACTTATTACCGTGAATGGTTCACACAACGTAAACTCGCGGAAAAATTGGTGAGCTTTTCGCGGGCTAATAAAAGATCGCGTACTACCGGTGTCTATCATAAACTTTCCGTCAATTTCCGCAAGATAAATATACGGCAGTTTTAACTTGATGTTACAATTTAGATTTATCACTTCCCGTTCTCTACTGAGGCCAGGATGTGAAAATTTCCAACTTCAGTCACATTCGCTGTTTCGTCAGTCACCAAATTTTCCTGCTCATTTCCTGTAGTTGATTCCATTTGGGAATAATAGCATTCATCGTACTCATTCATGTCACCATAATAACCTTCCTGATTATCATAACTTTCATAATTTTCATAACCATAGTTATCACCTAAATCGAGCTCGTTTAATCGAAAGCCCTGAGGTTGTTGAGCCTGGGTCGGCATGGGCTTTGGAGGAAGTGCGGTCCTCATGGAAACGTCGTTGTCCGTTAATTTCGGATGGGGAGGCCTATAACCAAATTGGTTTTGGTTGAATTGAGGCCGATAACCAAATTGTTGCGGCCTTGGATTAAAATTTTGAGGTTGTGAAAACCTTTGAGCACCGAACTGTTGCGGCTGCATGAATTGTGGTCTATAACCAGTTGGAGCCTGTGGATTGAACTTGTTCACATAAGGCTGTCTAAATTGACTGTTCCCTGGTATACCAAAACTAAAGCGCGGGGGTGCATTGATATTGGGCCTAAAGCCACTAGGCTGGAAGGGCACGTTTTGTGATGGAGGGTGGTTGCCAAATTTCACAGGTGTTAATGTGCTTGCTGTATGCTGGGGTTTCAGCATTTTACTTCGGAGACTATATTGCTCATAAAAGTTAACATCCTCCATAACAAACTCTAATGCTTTTTCCAATGTAGGCGGCATCTTCATTCGCACTGTCCTGATAAGGTTTTCGGGCAAGTTGTATAGAAATACGTTAAGTGCCAAATTGTTGTAAATACTCACCTTACTATTCCTAACATTCACGTCTAACAGTTGGTTCACTTTTGATATTAGTACCGACCTAACAGACTGTACACGATTACAAAACTGTAAATAGCTTTCCCCATGTTTCATTTTTAAGGTTTCTAACTCAATCGCTATACATTCCTCACTCCTAGGATCACCAAAGTGTTGTATTAACAATGTCTTTAACTGTTCCCAGCTCGTTATGTCATTTCGTTCGCTAGCAAGTGCGGCGGCCTCTTCGGATAATCTACTCGTAACAGTATGCAATACATAGAGGTCCTGCTCTGCATTTCCGCGATATTTATTAATCACATAGTCACATTTCCTTATAAATAAGTTTAATAGGCGTGTATTGCCACTAAATATTGGTATAATAGCAATAATTTCCTTTGGAATCAATGTCGTCATTTTTAATACGCTATTTTAACCTAATACACTAATACACAATTTGATGTAAATAATATTTTGATTATTACGTAAACTAAAACTTATATCTTTGGCTATTTATTTTTTTTAATAAATATTACCAAGAACTAACAATGCCTAAAATTTTACGAGCACTGTTTACTTACTCTACCTACTCTACATTCACAATTCCCTACAATAGGAAACCAGAAAACGCTATAAAGGAAAACGTTCAATTCCATATACAACAAAACACAACGTAAAACACGAGAGGAAAGGATGGTGAAAATTCTACTCACCAGCCAGTCACCAGCATGCTTGATCACCTTCACTTTTCGAATTTATTTGGTTCGAACAGATCCGATACGTCGGAAAATTCACGGAACTCGCGAAAACCACGTGAAAACTCGGAAAATCTGCCCCGCCTGCGCCAGAAAAGGATACGGGAACGTTATAAGAGTTTTTAAAAACTAACTTTTAACTTTAACTCACGAAAGTTTACGTGAAATAATTAAAAACATAAAATAAATTGAAACGTCTGAGACGAAGTTTATTCTCAATACGAATGAATCAAAACATCTTACAAAATAGAAGCTCGCAGTCACAGACTGCGTAGGTGGTCGGCGATAAGGCGACCATCCTGCAGTTTCAAGAACGCAGCGTGTGCAAATCTTACGCGTGCCGTATGAAGGGACTACTGGATGGTTGCATAACTAGAGGAAGAAAACCTCAGTAAAAAATTACCAGCGGCAGGAGATCTGAGAGTGATGGGACGGTGTACGCACCGTCTCCGCAACTCTCCTCCTCCTGGCGATCATGTGATTTGCCGGGAGCGAGGCCGCCGAGTGGGATCCCTTTGATCCCACTCTGGGATGGAGGGGAGGCGACAGTGGGTGCCTGCCCCTACACGGGATGGTGACTGGTGGCCGTTCTGGCTTTTGGCCTTGCCACCAGTCGTGGTGTGGAGTCCGGCGTTGCCGGCTCTGCTGTTTGGGTCCGTGAGTGGCTGAGGTGGGGGCTTCGGCTGCTCGCTTGTGGACCCCGGGAGGGCGATGGCACTTAAGTTAGTGCTGTCGTGAGCTCCGCGTACGTAGTGCGCGGGACCGGACGTGGCAGTGGGTGTCATTCCCGGGACGATGCTCCTAGCAACGATGCGAGAGGGGCACCGGTGCGTTCCGTATGGAGATCCCGGAGCCCCTCGACATGCATTGAGGCTGGCCATCGGGCGTTTTAGTGAGTCGTCGAGCGCAGAGTGCTTGACAACCTCACATAACCTAGTTTGCCGCCCCTGGGCAAACTAGGTATCTGGTTGCAGATTTTACCGCCCGTAAAGCAAAAAAAAAAAAAAAAAAAAAAAAGGTTAGGTTAGGTTGGCTGCCTGCGTGGCGGCAAGGCGGGAGTACGCGCGGAGTCGGCGGCGCAGCCGGCGAGACCCCGAAGAGGAGGACCGTCTCTACGCCTCTTATGTAGAGGCAAAGACGGTCCTCAAGTCAGCAATGACCGCCGCTGAAGACGCGGCGCGAGCTGAGATGCTGGAGGGTCTCGACAGGGACCCGTACGGGAGACCATACAAGGCGGCGCGGAACAAACTGCGCCCCTTTGGTCCCCCGCTAACGGAGTCCCTGGAGCCGGCATTGCTGGATGGGGTGGTTCGGTCGTTGTTCCCGGCCGGAACCAACTTCACCCCACCAGCAATGGACCCCCCGCGGAGTGCGCCGGAGGAGGGAGTCCCCCCACCGGTCACGGCGGAGGAGCTTGCTGCGGAGGTTCTTCGCCTCCGCAGCAAGAAGACGGCCCCCGGGCCGGACGGCGTCCCCGCGCGGGTGGTGGCCATTGCCGCCACCCAGATGGAAGGGAGGTTTCGGGACCTCTTCGGTGCGTGTTTCGCATCGGGGAGGTTCCCGAAACCTTGGAAAGAGGGGCAGCTGTGCCTCCTCCGAAAGGAGGGCCGCCCGGCAGACTCCCCCTCGGCATACCGACCCATCGTACTGCTCGATGAGGTCGGTAAGATGTTCGAGGGGATTGTCGCCAGCCGGCTCAATGGCCTCCTGCTGGAGGTGGGGCCGAACCTGTCGGACGCCCAATTCGGTTTCCGAAGGGGGCGTTCGACAGTGGACGCGCTGGCCCAGCTCAAGGGCCAGGTGAGCGAGGCCGTGGAGGCAGGTGACGGGGTGTTGGCTGTGTCATTTGACATAGCCAACGCCTTTAACTCCGTCCCCCACTCCACAATACTCGAGGCGCTCCGCTACCATGGAGCGCCTCAGTACCTGCGGGGCCTCCTGGCCAGCTATCTGGAGGACCGAGCGGTCCTCCTGATAGACAAAACTGGCCAGATGCGGCGGTACGGCGCGGAGTCCGGTGTTCCACAGGGGTCTGTCTTAGGACCGCTCCTGTGGAACATCGGTTTCGACTGGCTCCTGCGGGGAGCTCTCCTCCGTGGCACGAGTGTCATCTGCTACGCGGATGACACTCTTCTCACTGCCCGGGGGAGGAGCTTCAGGGAGGCGGCGAGCCTTGCCTCGGCCGGCGGATGCCTGGTCGCGGGAAGGATCCGCCGCCTCGGATTGGGGGTTGCGCTGCACAAGACCGAGGCCGTGTTCTTCCACGGGCCTCGGCAGCGCATCCCCACTGACGCCCACATTGTCGTGGAGGGTGTCAGGGTCGAGGTAAAGGCCCAGATGAAATATCTGGGCCTGGTGCTCGACAGCAGGTGGCGCTTCGGCCCGCACTTCAGCGGGCTGTCGACGCGCCTGCTGAAGGTCGCGGGGGCGCTTTCGTGGCTCCTCCCGAATCTGGGAGGGCCCAAAGCGCGATGCCGGCAGATTTATGCCGGCATCTTGAAGAGCATGGCCCTTTACGGGGCCCCCATCTGGGCGGACTCCCTCCAAAGGAGGGAGAACGCCGCCGCGATCCGTAGGCCCCAAAGGGCCATCGCGCAGCGGGTGGCCAGGGCCTACCGATCGGTTGGGTTCGCGGCGGCGTGCGCTCTGGCGGGCACCCCTCCCTGGGAGCTCGAGGCGTGGGTGCTCGCCAGAGTGTACGAGTGGACGGCGGGGCGAAGGGCGCTGGGAGAGCGCGTCGCCCCGGAAGAGCGGGAAGCCGTCCGGCGGCAGGCGAGGGACACAATCGTCCAGCAATGGACGGAGGACCTCGCCTCCGCCGCGTTCGGACGCCGAACGTTGGACGCTCTCGGGCCAGTCCTGCAGGATTGGCTCGAGCGCGACCACGGCTTCCTCTCCTTCCGCATGGTGCAGGTGCTATCCGGGCATGGTTGCTTCGGATCGTACCTGCACCGGATCGGAAGGGAGGAGGCCCCGCTGTGCCACGATTGTGGCGCAGCGGAGGACACGGCGCAGCACACCCTCGAGGTGTGCCCGTCGTGGTCCGAGCCGCGCCGCGGCCTGACAGCAACTGTCGGGCCGGACCTCTCGCTTCCCGGTGTGGTCAACTCCATGCTGGGAAGCGAGGTGGCCTGGGCAGCTGTCGCCTCCTTCTGTGAGGAAGTGATGTCACAGAAGGAGGCGGCAGAGCGCGCGCGGGAGGAGGACCCTCTCGCGGCGCCACGGCGGAGGCGGAGGAGAGGAAGGGTGAGAAGAGGTGGGAGAAGGCGATCGTAATCGTCTTCTCTCGCCTCACGGGGTGGTGAATAGCGGGAGAGAGGCGCGGGGGCGCCCCTAACTCTCCCGCATTGCACACATTCACCACCTCCGTCGGGCGGGAACGGCCACACGGTCGTTCCCGGGCCCCTCCCTACATGGAGGGGCGTGCTGGCCCCGCTGTAAAAGCGGGGGCTCGTCGGCGGAGGACTGGACGTAAAGGCTCTGCCGGTTTCCCAGTCCTCCTCCACACAGACGATGCAGGACAGCCGCTGGGTCGTTTAGTGGGTATACCGGTCTCAGACCGGGGAGTCCCACATATCCCACCCATCCCCCAATGGGTGGGAATGCGTAATGCATTTTTCCCAGCGTAAAAAAAAAAAAAAAAAAAAAAAAAAAAAAAAAAAGGTTAGGTTAGGTTAGGTTAGGTTAGGTTAGGTTAGGTTAGGTTAGGTTTCCAGCAGGACCTGGAAGAGCAGGTCGCTGCTAAGGAGCAGCAGGCGCGTACCGCAAGAGCCAAGTCTGGCTACGGCGCATCCTGCGTCCAGTACGCGGACCACTCCTTAGCGGAGCTGGAACGCATGGCTCAAGAGGACGAAGAGGAGATCGCGCAGGTCGCCTCTAAGTCCTCGAACCTAAAAGGGACTTTTCAAAAGTCCCTAAAAAGCAGGGCCGCGAGCATGCGTGGCATAGTCCGGGAGCTGGTGCAGCGCACCGCCACGGACGAGACGCGGCAACTGCAGGTGAGGCTCGACCGCCTGCAGTCGGAGGTCAGCCAGCTTCACAAGAAGCTGGCTGAAGCTACGGCCCTGCCTGCCCAGGCCGATCGACGACCGGCGGCCTCTGAAGCTGCGGCTCGGCCTACTCAGGCCGATCCCAGACCGGCGCCGGCAGCTGAAAGCCCCTCCTCCAACCTTGAGGATATCATCCGCAAGGTTGTCATGGAGGAAAGGGCGTTCACGAGAGCCTGTCTCGATGGCATCGAAGACAGGCTCTTACCGGAGAAGCGCCTCCGACCGCCGCTAGCGGCGAACAAGAGGCAGAAACAGCCGGGGCCATCCTCCCCAACGGAGGACGCCCAACTCCCTTCGACCACTCCGTCCAACCAGTCTTGGACCGAAGTGGTCAAGGGAAAGGGCAAGGCCAAGAAGGCCAAAAAGGCCGCCGCCCCTACCGCCCCCACCGTCACCCCTTCTTGCCAGTCCCAGGCGACTGCCAAGAATAAGGGGAAGGGGAAGGGGAAAAAGGCGGCCTCTAAGCCCTCTGCTGCTGCCCCCGCTGCAGCCAAAAGGGCCCCCGCCGGTGGGAGGAAATTGATTCCTCCCAAAACTGCGGCCGTCGTGGTGACGCTCACCGCGGAGGCCGCAGAGCGGGGAGAAACGTACGAGTCCGTCCTCAAGCGGGCTCGTACACACGCCGATCCCTCCCAGCTTGGGATCGGAGCGGTCACGTGCCGCAGGACCCAAGCTGGGGCTCGAATCTTCGAGTTCCCAGGGGCCCAGGGCGGCGCCAACGCGGACCTCTTCGCAGGTAAACTGCGAGAGGTCATCGCGGACGCGGCCAAGGTGGCCAGGCCCGTCAAGTCGGCGGCCTTGGAGGTGACCGATCTGGACGATACGGTCACCAAAGAGGAGGTGATGGCGGCGATCGCAGCCATCGGGGGCTGCGACACCGCAGCGGTGCAAGGTCGGGAGATCAGACCCGGCCGCGGAGGCATGGGCACTATCCGCCTTGAGTGCCCAGTTGCCGCGGCCAAAGCCGTCCTCGCCAAGGGACGGCTAACAGTGGGTCTCTCGACCTCCTGCAGAGTCCGCGCACTTGAGGATCAGCCTCTGCGCTGCTTCAAGTGCTGCGGAATCGGGCACACGCGAGCCCTCTGTCCATCCAAGGTGGACAGATCGGTAAGCTGCTACCGCTGCGGGCAGGAGGGGCACAAGTCCGCCACATGCGAGGCCGCCACGCCGCACTGCGCTGTGTGCGCAGCCAGCGGCCGTCCGGCGAAGCACGTTATGAGGGGGAGGAACTGCAATCCTCCCCCTAAGAAGGGCAAAGCGCAGGCCCCGACCCGGCCTGCCGCTGCGACCGCCGCCGCCCCTAAGGCAGGGACCTCGGCGGCTGAGGAGGGAGGTGCAATGTCCGACTGATGGATAGGGTCGAACATTGCATCCTCCAGGCGAACACCAACCACTGCAAGAAAGCCCAGGATCTGCTAACGCAGATCATGGCTGAGTGGTTGGTGGACGTGGCGGTGGTCGCCGAGCCGTACTCGGTCCCCAGCCGTTGGCTGGGTGATCGGGACGGCTTGGTGGCATTGGTGTCGCGGTCTTCCACAGACTCCCCTCCCCTCTCGCTCTTAGAGAGGGGACCGGGATACGTGGCCGCCGCGTGGGGAGAAATAGCCATAGTTGGCGTTTATTTCTCCCCAAACCGCCCTCTCCAGGACTTCGAGGACTTCCTCGCAGTCCTGGCAGCGGTTGTGGGTAGGGCGGCACCGCGCCAGGTCGCCGTCATGGGCGACCTAAACGCCTGGTCGACGGCCTGGGGCAACCGGGCCTACGACCAGAGGGGCCGTCCCGTCGAACTCTGGGCGGCCTCGTCCGGTCTGTCCCTCCTCAACAGAGGGACAGTTCAGACGTGTGTGCGGAGACGGGGAGGGTCAGTGGTGGACGTTTCGTTCGCCACCCCCGTCTTGGCCGCCCGCGTCGTGAACTGGCGGGTGGAGTTGATGGAGACGCTGTCGGACCACCGATACGTGCGGTTCGACATCTCCATCAGCCCCCGGACGACGGCCCCCTCGGGCCGATCATCCTTCCCGCGGTGGGCCCTCACCCGCCTCGACCGCGAGGCGGCTAAGGAGGCGGCGTTCGTCCAGGACTGGCTCGCGCCTCCTGTCGAAGTCCTGGACGTGGACTCCGCGGCGGCCAAACTCCGGAGGTCCCTGACCGAGGTGTGCAACTCCAGCATGCCTCGGTCTCGTCGCCCGCCCCCCCGTCGCGCCGTTTATTGGTGGTCGGAGGAGCTGGCGGGGCTCCGGGCTGCCTGCGTGGCGGCAAGGCGGGAGTTCGCGCGGAGTCGACGGCGCAGCCGGCGAGACCCCGAGGAGGAGGACCGTCTCTACGCCTCTTATGTAGAGGCAAAGACGGTCCTCAAGTCAGCAATGACCGCCGCGGAGGACGCGGCGCGAGCTGAGATGCTGGAGGGTCTCGATAGGGACCCGTACGGGAGACCATACAAGGCGGCGCGGAACAAACTGCGCCCCTTTGGTCCCCCGCTAACGGAGTCCCTGGAGCCGGCATTGCTGGATGGGGTGGTTCGGTCGTTGTTCCCGGCCGGAACCAACTTCACCCCACCAGCAATGGACCCTCCGCGGAGTGCACCGGAGGAGGGAGTCCCCCCACCGGTCACGGCGGAGGAGCTTGCTGCGGAGGTTCTTCGCCTCCGCAGCAAGAAGACGGCCCCCGGGCCGGACGGCGTCCCCGCGCGGGTGGTGGCAATTGCCGCCACCCAGATGGAAGGGAGGTTTCGGGACCTCTTCAGTGCGTGTTTCGCATCGGGGAGGTTCCCGAAACCATGGAAGGAGGGGCAGCTGTGCCTCCTCCGAAAGGAGGGCCGCCCGGCAGACTCCCCCTCGGCATACCGACCCATCGTACTGCTCGATGAGGTCGGTAAGATGTTCGAGGGGATTGTCGCCAGCCGGCTCAATGGCCTCCTGCTGGAGGTGGGGCCGAACCTGTCGGACGCCCAATTCGGTTTCCGAAGGGGGCGTTCGACAGTGGACGCGCTGGCCCAGCTCAAGGGCCAGGTGAGCGAGGCCGTGG
Organism: Hydriomena furcata; assembly: GCA_912999785.1. NCBI lineage: Eukaryota > Metazoa > Arthropoda > Insecta > Lepidoptera > Geometridae > Hydriomena > Hydriomena furcata. The sequence continues at coordinate 25,546,901 of OU538820.1, forward strand.
AGGCAGGTGACGGGGTGTTGGCTGTGTCATTTGACATAGCCAACGCCTTCAACTCCGTCCCCCACTCCACAATACTCGAGGCGCTCCGCTACCATGGAGCGCCTCAGTACCTGCGGGGCCTCCTGGCCAGCTATCTGGAGGACCGAGCGGTCCTCCTGATAGACAAAGCTGGCCAGATGCGGCGGTACGGCGCGGAGTCCGGTGTTCCACAGGGGTCTGTCTTAGGACCGCTCCTGTGGAACATCGGCTTCGACTGGCTCCTGCGGGGAGCTCTCCTCCGTGGCACGAGTGTCATCTGTTACGCAGATGACACTCTTCTCACTGCCCGGGGGAGGAGCTTTAGGGAGGCGGCGAGCCTGGCCTCGGCCGGCGGATGCCTGGTCGCGGGGAGGATCCGCCGCCTCGGATTGGGGGTTGCGCTGCACAAGACCGAGGCCGTCTTCTTCCACGGGCCTCGGCAGCGCATCCCCACTGACGCCCACATCACCGTGGAGGGCGTCAGGGTCGAAGTAAAGGCCCAGATGAAGTATCTGGGCCTGGTACTCGACAGCAGGTGGCGCTTCGGCCCGCACTTTAGCGGGCTGTCGACGCGCCTGCTGAAGGTCGCGGGAGCGCTTTCCTGGCTCCTCCCGAATCTGGGAGGGCCCAAAGCGCGATGCCGGCAGATTTATGCCGGCATCTTGAAGAGCATGGCCCTTTACGGGGCCCCCATCTGGGCGGACTCCCTCCAAAGGAGGGAAAACGCCGCCGCGATACGTAGGCCCCAAAGGGCCATCGCACAGCGGGTGGCCAGGGCCTACCGTTCGGTTGGGTTCGCGGCGGCGTGCGCTCTGGCGGGCACCCCTCCCTGGGAGCTCGAGGCGTGGGTGCTCGCCAGAGTGTACGAGTGGACGGCGGGGCGAAGGGCGCTGGGAGAACGCGTCGCCCCGGAAGAGCGGGAAGCCGTCCGGCGGCAGGCGAGGGACACAATCGTCCAGCAATGGACGGAGGACCTCGCCTCCGCCGCGTTCGGACGCCGAACGTTGGACGCTCTCGGGCCAGTCCTGCAGGATTGGCTCGAGCGCGACCACGGCTTCCTCTCCTTCCGTATGGTGCAGGTGCTATCCGGGCATGGTTGCTTCGGATCGTACCTGCACCGGATCGGAAGGGAGGAGGCCCCGCTGTGCCACGATTGTGGCGCAGCGGAGGACACGGCGCAGCACACCCTCGAGGTGTGCCCGTCGTGGTCCGAGCCGCGCCGCGGCCTGACAGCAACTGTCGGGCCGGACCTCTCGCTTCCCGGTGTGGTCAACTCCATGCTGGGAAGCGAGGTGGCCTGGGCAGCTGTCGCCTCCTTCTGTGAGGAAGTGATGTCACAGAAGGAGACGGCAGAGCGCGCGCGGGAGGAGGACCCTCTCGCGGCGCCACGGCGGAGGCGGAGGAGAGGAAGGCTGAGAAGAGGTGGGAGAAGGCGATCGTAATCGTCTTCTCTCGCCTCACGGGGTGGTGAATAGCGGGAGAGAGGCGCGGGGGCGCCCCTAACTCTCCCGCATTGCACACATTCACCACCTCCGTCTGGCGGGAACGGCCACACGGTCGTTCCCGGGCCCCTCCCTTCATGGAGGGGCGTGCTGGCCCCGCTGTAAAAGCGGGGGCTCGTCGGCGGAGGACTGGACGTAAAGGCTCTGCCGGTTTCCCAGTCCTCCTCCACACAGACGATGCAGGACAGCCGCTGGGTCGTTTAGTGGGTATACCGGTCTCAGACCGGGGAGTCCCACATATCCCACCCATCCCCCAATGGGTGGGAATGCGTAATGCATTTTTCCCAGCGTCAAAAAAAAAAAAAAAAAAAAAAAAGGTTAGGTTAGGTTAGGTTCCACGAACCTCTAGGGAGGGAGTCCCTACAGGCGCAGAGGTGTACTGCGACGTGGCGCGTCCCCGGGCTGCGGATAGGGGGTCCCGGTGTGCCAATAGCGCTCGTTTACGAGCGATATTGGTACACCGGCGCGGACAAAACACGGGAGCGGAAGGTGGACTTCTCCGCGCGTCCCTTTGACTGAGCAAAGGGCGCAGTGGATGAAGTCAGGCAGAGGAAAGGAGTTCCTACTCTGTCGGCTCCGAGGAGGAGGCGGGCTCGGTTTGAGCTGCCTCGTGGAGGACCACTCCGATTTATCGGATGTCGGTGGTTTACCTTATGCTTCTCGCCTCATGTGGGTTGGGGTCGGGAGTATAAGGTAAAGGGGCATTGTATGCCTGTGAGTCGGGTCCGGTGTGCACTAACCCTGCCTCCGGACAGGCAACTTTTGTTGCCACCGCTCGAAACTCGGTATCCTGCAAGCAGTGGCGGTCATGTCTCGTAGCTGTTTGTAGGGCTGAGGGCCTTGGCTTAATCGCCCGGGCCGCGAGGAAGAATACCTCACTAAAAAATTACCCGAGGGTAGGCGGCGGTGCAGCGCAGGCTCTAAGCCCTTTTCAGGGCTTGGCCGGACGGAGTTTCGGTCGCTACTGCACCACCCGCTAGGAACCAGCCGACTCCTAGCGTGTATTAGGCTTCCCCGGTTACAGAGGGCACTGACTGGGGTGACCGAATATTTCCCTCACACTCGTGGGACTGAATATGGAACTTTCAAAAACAAACAACAAAAAAGACGATGGTGGCCGAAGTGGCCGTAGAGAGAAGGTGTGTGGTGGTGGCGCTTCTGTGAGCAACAGCGATGCTGGAGAATCCTCTGGCGTTGTGGTTCGCTCGCGGAGCCGCTCACCTATAATAATACTGGAGGACGTGATGCTGACGGCTTCGGGCAAATTGCCTAATCTGTCGGACACGGACTCGGACGGGAGCCTCGTATCCGTGGCTTCCGGGATATCTGACAGAAGTCGCTTCTGGAGGAAGCGTCTTAGAGACGAAAGCGGCGACACATGCGACGCAGCGGATGATGACGCAAGGCCGATTAAAATTCCGGTGGCAGGGAGAGGGCCTGGTCGTCCCCCTACCACTGGAAAATACGTTGGCCTCGCTAAGGCAAAGGCTGAGCTCAACGCAGCCAAGGCGGAGGAGCTTCGGCTCAACGCCGAAATGGAGTTACTGGAGGAGGAAAAGCGGAAGAGGGAGGCCAGAGCCGCCTTGTTCCGCAAATCCCCAGATTCGATGGTCGTTGGCGAGGTAAGCCAAGACTCATCGGATCTGGTGAAGATTATGTCGGACGCCGTGGGGACCATCCTAAAGGTCGCCACGTCGTCTGGCCATCTAAAGGGCACGTATGTCCGTGCCCTGAAAGACGCGGCGGAAACCATTAGGGTTTCCTTCGAAGAGCAGAGGTCGCGCTCTATGACGGAGGAGGTCGCCCGACTGGAGGCGACAAACTCCAAGCTCACGCGTGAGCTGAAGGAGCTCCGTGGAGAAGTTGCCCAGCTTCGTCAGCTGGTGCAACGGCCGACCTCGACCCCAGTGCCAACTCCGGCCCCAGCGGTCGAAGAGATAGTGCGCGCTGTCATGGACCAGTGTGGATCCATGGTCAACGCGCGCTTTGAGGGGCTGAAGGACCGCCTGCTGCCGGAGAAACGTCTGCGACCACCACTGGCCGCAGACAATAAGAAAAAGGCGAGCGCAGACGCCGCATCTGAGGCGACCTCTACTCGAGCCCCCTCCCCTCCTTTGGCAGCTACAGCCAGCACTGGTGGTGCGGCCCAGAGCGCCAAGGGCAAGGGCAAAGGGAAGGGGAAGGTCAAGGCGAAAAAGGAGGCGGTCAGAGAGCCGCGTCCTTTTAAACCTGCTCCTGAGTCCATGGACGAGGGGTGGAGCAAGGTCGTGCGTAAAGGCACCAAAGCGGCCAAAGCCGCCCAAGCCCCCAAGGCAGCGGCGGCAAAGCCTGCCAAGGTGTCCGCTGCGCGACCTGCGCGCAAAATGCCGAAGCCGCCTACCTCAGCGGCGGTCATTCTGACCCTGCAGCCTGAGGCAGTGACACAGGGGGTCACCTATGCCCAGGTGCTTTCCGATGCCAGAGAGCGCATCGACCTGAAAGCACTGGGCATAGAGGGTGTGAGGTTCAGGACCGCTGCCACCGGTGCCCGGGTATTGGAGATACCGGGGGCCACCAGCGCTGAGAAGGCCAACTCCCTGGCTAACAAGTTCAGGGAGTCCTTCAGTGCGGACGTCGTCCGAGTCAGCCGTCCCGAGAAGTGCGTGGAGTTGCGCCTCTCGGGCCTAGATGACTCGGCCACAAAGGAGGACGTTGCGGCCGCCGTTGCAAAGGCGGGTGGCTGCACAGCCGACTCACTGAAGGTCGGCAACATTGTGCGGCCACCCGGGCGCCTAGGCACAGTCTGGCTTAGATGCCCAATTGCCGCGGCCAAAAAAGCCTCCGCCGGTAGGATCCTGGTAAACTGGGTTTCGGTGTCCGTCAAGGTACTGGAGCCCAGGCCCCTCCAGTGCTACCGGTGTCTGGAGGCCGGGCACATGGGGGCGAAATGCCCAAATGCAGAGGACCGCAGCGCCCTGTGCTACCGCTGCGGCAAGCCCGGACATAAGGCGGCACAATGTGAGGCCGAACCTCACTGCCCGGTGTGCGAAGCGGCCGGCAAAAAAGCTGACCACCGTGTTGGAGGCAAGGCCTGCAAAGGCTCGGCCTCCAACAAGGCAAAAGGAGGGAATAGAAGGGCTGGCGTAGGCTTTACGGCCCCCTCGCAGCCATCAGCGCGCCCAAAAGCGCGAGAGGAGGATCGGATGGACTCTGATTAATATGGCCATCCGATTCCTCCAGGCGAACATCGGCGGCTCCGCCAGGGCTCAGGACCTCCTGTTCCAGAGCCTGGCGGAGTCGTCGACACAAATCGCAGTGGTCACCGAGCCCTACCTGATTCCATCCCGGGACAACTGGGTGGGGGACCGGGAGGACTCGGTGGCCATAGCAACATACGGTGGTTCCCTGCCCTTCGAAAAAGTAGCGAAGGGCAAGGGATGTGTGCTGGCCACTGTGGGCGGCAGAGAGGGCATGGCGGTGATTGGGGTGTACTGTTCCCCGAACCGGACCCTGGAGTACTTTGAGAGAGTACTCGCCGAAGTCGGGGTCCTGGCGGGAGCAGTATGCCCCAGTCCCTTGTTGGTTGCTGGGGATTTCAACGCGAAGTCAACTGCGTGGGGATCACCAGCAACCAACGCGAGGGGAGAGGTCCTGGAAGAGTGGGCGGCGTCTTTTGGTCTCCAGATCCTCAACCAGGGCGGCGAGAACACGTGCGTGCGGCAGAATGGGGGGTCCATTGTGGACATAACGTTCGCTTCCCCCACCGTCGCATGCCGTGTTCTGGATTGGAGAGTGGAGACGGACGTAGAGACACTGTCAGATCATCGGTACATCCGATTCAGTGTCTCTGCGTCTACAGGACAGGCTCCGCCTCCACCAGTTGCCGACCAGGGCATACGCTGGTCGCTCAGAGGGCTGGACAAGGAGGTCGCTGCCGAGGCGGCCATTGTAGAGGCCTGGGTGGCCAGCCCGGACATGGAGGACACAGATGCCGCAGCAGAGAGACTGGGAGAGTCTCTTGCGCGGATCTGTGACGCCTCCATGCCACGGGTCAAGACGACAGCACCGCCCCGCAGAATGTACTGGTGGAGGCCGGGACTGAGACACTTGCGCGAAGCCTGCGTCGCTGCGCGGCGGCACTACGCCCGTTGTCGCCGCTGGAGGAGGCGGGATGAGGAAGAGGAGCACGATCGCTACGCTGCCTACAGAGCCGCCTGCACAGATCTGCAGGTGGCCATGAAGGAGGCAAAGGAGTCAGCGTGGCGAGAGTGGTTGGAGTCCCTCGACCGGGATCCTTGGGGGCGCCCATACAAGTCGGTAACGGCTAAACTCCGTCCATGGGCCCCCCCACTCACAGCGACCCTCGAACCAGAGCTTCTTGGTCGGGTGGTGACCAACCTTTTCCCCCATAGGGAAGCGTGGTGCCCGCCGCCCATGGCGCTCGGGCTAGGACCGCCGGATCAGGGGGAGGAGGAGGTCCCGCCTGTGTGCGAGACGGAGCTCCGGGAAGCGGTTTTAAGACTCCGGTCCAAAAACACCGCCCCCGGACCAGATGGAGTGCCTGGTCGAGTCCTGGCCCAGGCTACGAAAGAGCTTGGAGGGAGCTTAAAGGCACTCTTTTCAGAGTGCCTAGCTCAAGGCCACTTCCCCCAATGCTGGAAGCGCGGGAAGCTAGTCTTATTGAGGAAGAGCGGGCGCCCAGCTGACTCCCCGTCGGCCTACCGCCCCATCGTGTTGCTTGGCGAGACGAGCAAGCTCTTTGAGCGTGTTATTGCTGCTCGTCTCGTTCAACACCTAATTGGGGTCGGGCCAAACCTCAGCGACGGGCAGTTTGGGTTCCGCCGTGGCCGCTCGACCGTGGACGCTATCGGGAGGGTGCGGGAACTCGCGGAGGAGGCGGTCTCAAGGGGTGGGGTGTTGCTGGCAGTATCGCTGGACATAGCGAATGCCTTCAACACCTTGCCCTGGGAGACCGTATTGGAGGCCCTCCGATACCACGAGGTGCCTCGGTACCTGCGGGAGACGGTGGCCAGCTACTTCGCCAATCGGGCCGTGATTTATCCGGCCCGTGAGGGGGAGTGGCAAGAGAGGCGGATGTCGTGCGGTGTTCCACAGGGTTCGGTCTTAGGACCGCTCCTGTGGAACATCGGGTACGACTTTGTTCTCCGCGGGCAAAACTTACGGGGGATCGGCGTAGTCTGTTACGCCGATGACACCCTCGTTACAGCCCGCGGAAAAACATATAGGGAGGCAGCCATCTTAGCCACAGCGGGAGTAGCCCAAGTAGTCCGTAAAATACGGCTGCTTGGGCTGGAGGTGGCCCTAGAAAAGTCCGAGGCCCTCGTCTTCCACGGGCCTCGGAATGCTCCACCGAACGGGCAGAGTGTTATTGTGGGTGGTACTTCCATCGCCGTCGAGTTGACGATGCGGTATTTAGGCCTTGTCCTCGACGGTCGATGGAAGTTTGAAGAGCACTTCCGGCAACTGGCTCCCAAGCTGGTGGCCTTTGCCGGAGTGCTCGGGAGGTTGCTCCCGAATGTAGGAGGAGCGAGTGTGGCATGCCGACGTCTATACGCCGGTGTGGTACGCTCCAAGGCGCTCTATGGAGCGCCCATATGGGCGAATGCCCCGAGTGCGCAGATCCTGACCCTGCTGCGAAGACCGCAGCGGGTCATCGCAAACAGGGTGGCCCGGGCGTACCACACCGTCTCTTTCGAGGCGGCGTGCTTGCTGGCCAGCACCCCGCCGTGGGACCTCGAAGCTGGGGTCTTAGCGGCGGTGTACTGGCGCAGCTTCGAGATGAAACAAGCTGGAGGCTGGCCAATGCCGGAGGAGATCAGGCGGTGGAGGGAGCAGGGCCGTGAGGATCTCCTCAGGCAATGGTCAGAAAGACTGGAGACCCCGACTGCTAGCCGGGATGTCGTGGCTGCTATTCGGCCCGTTCTCAAAGAATGGGTTGATCGGCGCCACGGCGCACCGACGTTCCGCTTGGCGCAGATCCTCTCGGGACATGGCTGTTTCGGGAGGTATCTGTGCCAAGTGGCACGACGTGAGCCGACGACGATGTGCCACCACTGCGGGGCGGCGGAAGACACGGCGCAGCACACCCGCGCCGTGTGCCCCGCATGGTCTGCACAACGCGCAGAGTTGTCGGCTCACATAGGGGGGGATGTATCGCTATCGGCCATTGTGAAAGCAATGACCGATAGCGAAAGAAGCTGGAGGGCGGTCACCGACTTCGCGGAGTCGGTGATGCGGGCGAAGGAGGCGGCGGAAAGGGACCGAGAGGACGATACTCTCTCGGATCCCATGCGCCGCAGGCGCACAGGTCGTAGGCGGCTGGCTTATGCTGGCCGCTTACTTCCGTAATGGGGACCTTCGGGTAATAGATCGGGGGATCTATTACCTGACCTGAGAGGTCCCGGGCTGTAAGGCACCTCGTCCTGTGTTCCGAGGTGCCTTAAGCGGAGAAAGGGGGGAGGTATTTAAACTCCTCCCAGGGATGGGCCCAAACGGGCAACCGCTGAGGGAGTTGCGGATGCGCTTTGCGATCCCGCGACTCCCTCACTCTGCGGAGTTGAGGAACACCCCAGGTTTTTAGTGGGTATACTGCCTTTTTCAAGGCGGGACTCCCACATAACCATTCGGTCCCCCTGGCCGAATGGTACCTATAAAAGGTTTTCCTGGGTAACCAAAAAAAAAAAAAAAAAGGTTCCACGAACCTCTAGGAATGGAGTTCCTACAGGCGCAGAGGTGATACTGCGACGTGGCGCGTCCCCGGGCTGCGGATAGGGGTAGCCGGTACCGAGTTCGGTACCGGTAACCGGTGTGTTGTTGCACACCGGCGCGGACAAAACACGAAGATAGGGAGGTGGGGGGCGGGGAAGGCTTCTCCGCGCGTCCCTTTGATTAGCAAAGGGCGCAGTGGATGAAGCAGGACGTGCTCGGTGAGCAACAGCCAACCGAGTAGGGAATAGAGGGGGTGCTCTATTGCCAGCGTCCAGGGTTAGGCAAGATGATGGATGTTAGAAGATGAGGGATGGGTGCTCTTCCTGAAAGTCGGGTAGGTGTCTTGGCGACTCGATCGTGGACGTCAAACATGATTGACTTGCCTTGGCACCAATTGCACGATTAGTAGGGAGAGAGGCCACGGTGTGAGAGATGAGGGAATGGGTTCTCTTCCTGAAAGTCGGGTAGGTGTCTTGGCGACTTGATCGTGGTCTTCGCGCACATGATCGACTTGCCTTGGCACCATTTGCACGATTAGTAGGGAGTGAGGCCAACCAAGTGGGTGGGATTAGAACACGGCTGATCCCACCCAGGGAGGGGCCCCCGCGACGGGGCACAGACTGGCGGCTTGGTGACTTCATCGTGGTTTTGGGCGATGCACTTGCCTAGCTGCCAGTTATTAGGAAGGTAGTGAGGCCTCTTATAGGCCTCCGTATGGAAGGGAATGGACTAAGCATGGAAGGCATGCCGAGAGTGACGATACGTCGTTCAGGGGTGCTTAGGCATGGATAACACCTGACGACGCACTCGTCATCTCTTTGGCGGAGTGAAAGGGATGGGAATGTGAGGTGATGGATGCAAGACGGGAATGGAGAGGAAGAAAACCTCAGTAAAAAATTACCAGCGGCAGGAGATCTGAGAGTGATGGGACGGTGTACGCACCGTCTCCGCAACTCTCCTCCTCCTGGCGATCATGTGATTTGCCGGGAGCGAGGCCGCCGAGTGGGATCTTTTTTGATCCCACTCTGGGATGGAGGGGAGGCGACAGCGGGTGCCTGCCCCTACACGGGATGGGGACTGGTGGCCGTTCTGGCGTTTGGCCTTGCCGCCAGTCGTGGAGCGGAGTTCGGCGTTGCCGACTCTGCTGTTTGGGTCCGTGAGTGGCTGAGGTGGGGGCTTCGGCTGCTCGCTTGTGGACCCCGGGAGGGCGACGGCACTTAAGTTAGTGCTGTCGTGAGCTCCGCGTACGTAGTGCGCGGGACCGGTCGTGGCAGTGGGTGTCATTCCCGGGACGATGCTCCTAGCAACGATGCGAGAGGGGCACCGGTGCGTTCCGTATGGAGATCCCGGAGCCCCTCGACATGCATTGAGGCTGGCCATCGGGCGTTTTAGTGAGTCGTCGAGCGCAGAGTGCTTGACAACCTCACATAACCTAGTTTGCCGCCCCTGGGCAGCACACCCTCGAGGTGTGCCCGTCGTGGTCTGAGCCGCGCCGCGGCCTGACAGCGGCTGTCGGGCCGGACCTCTCGCTTCCCGGTGTGGTCAACTCCATGCTGGGAAGCGAGGTGGCCTGGGCAGCTGTCGCCTCCTTCTGTGAGGAAGTGATGTCACAGAAGGAGGCGGCAGAGCGCGCGCGGGAGGAGGACCCTCTCGCAGCGCCACGGCGGAGGAGAAGGGGAAGGGTGAGAAGAGGTGGGAGAAGGCGATCGTAATCGTCTTCTCTCGCCTCACGAGGTGGTGAATAGCGGGAGAGAGGCGCGGGGGCGCCCCTAACTCTCCCGCATTGCACACATTCACCACCTCCGTCGGGCGGGAACGGCCACACGGTCGTTCCCGGGCCCCTCCCTTCATGGAGGGGCGTGCTGGCCCCGCTGTAAAAGCGGGGGCTCGTCGGCGGAGGACTGGACGTAAAGGCTTTGCCGGTTTCCCAGTCCTCCTCCACACAGACGATGCAGGACAGCCGCTGGGTCGTTTAGTGGGTATACCGGTCTCAGACCGGGGAGTCCCACATATCCCACCCATCCCCCAATGGGTGGGAATGCGTAATGCATTTTTCCCAGCGTCAAAAAAAAAAAAAAAAAAAAAAAAAAAAAAAAAAAAAAAAAAAAAAAGGTTAGGTTAGGTTAGGTTAGGTTCCACGAACCTCTAGGGAGGGAGTCCCTACAGGCGCAGAGGTGATACTGCGACGTGGCGCGTCCCCAGGTTGCGGATAGGGGTTAACCGGTGTACCAATAGCGCTCGTGCGAGCGATGTTGGCACACCGGCGCGGACAAAACACGAAGATAGGGAGGTCGAGGGAAGGAGGGCTTCTCCGCGCGTCCCTTTGACTGAGCAAAGGGCGCAGTGGATGAAGTCGGGCAGAGGAAAGGAGTTCCTACTCTGCCGGGAGGGTGGGCAGGCTTGGTAGCCGCCCAAGACCGCTCTTTTAAGAGCGGTGAAGACGTGGGGGGTAGGGGACCCAGTTGGGCCTGCCCTGACAGGTAGGTGTCGGGTTGTCGTAGACTTCCCGACATCACCTGCCCCTATTTATAGGGGCGGAGAGAGGAGGCGGACTTGCCCGTCGGGGAGACCGGAGCGCCACGCCGGTCAGGCCCCGTGCGGGTGAGGGAGAGGACGCTAAACCTCTTTAAAAAATGGCATAGGAGAAAACCTCTTTAAAAAATCACACCTGGGGGAGATCGGTGTTCCCCACCCGATCTGGACCCGTGGGGGCGGTGAGGCCTTGGTCCCGCTCTGACAGGTGGGTGCTGGGTTGTGGGACAACCCGGCGACACCTGCCCTCCTAGCGGGGGCGGAGAGAGGAAGAAAACCTCTATAAAAAATTACGGGACGGAGGCGGCGGTTTGGCTGCCGTTACTAGCGACCTTCGTTAGTAGCGGCAGACTTCCGCGGCCTGCCCCAGGAGGGGCGAGAGGAAGAAAACCTCGGGTAAAAAATAACGGGATGGAGGCCGCGGTTTGGCTGCCGATACCAGCGACCTTCGTCGGTAGCGGCAGACTTCCGCAGCCTGCCCCATGAGGGGCGTGAGGTAGCCCCTACCAAAGGGGACTTTCGGGTCCGTGGGTGGTCGGAACAGGGGTTCCGGCTGCTCGTAAGCGGATCCGGGATGGCGGCGGTACTCTTTGGCAAGTACCGTCGTGAGCCCCGCGTACGCATGCGCGTATGCGGGTTCCGGGCGTGGCTGTGGGTGCCATTGCCGGGACAGTGCTCTTGGCAAAATGCGAGAGGGGCACCGGTGCGTTCCGTAGGAGATCCCGGAGCCCCTCGACATGCATTGAGGCCGGCCAACGTGGTGGTTTTAGTCGGTACGAGTCCGACATACCCTTCTTTTTCCCCTGAAAAAGAAGGGACCCATGAGGGTTTCCCCACTTAAAAAAAAAAAAAAAAAAAAAAAAAAAAAAAAAAGGTTAGGTTAGGTTAGGTTAGGTTAGGTTAGGTTAGGTTAGGTTAGGTTTTTTTTTTTTTTTTTTTTTTTTTTTTTTTTTCTCGTTCCTCTGAAGAAATAACAGAGACTGTTTTTGCTTTATTTCTAATCTACGGGGGGATACATTTATCTGACCCTTTTTGGGTCGAAAGGAGTTTACTAATATTATCTACTTGGTTTTTCTAATCTATTACAATTCTGGGGAAATTGGGGTAGGGGAATAATTTTTTCAGCTTAATATCTAGTACATTTTTCTTTTTATCTTATATCTAGCAGTATACAGTAACTATTTAACTTAAGTATTTTCAGACAATTCTTATTTGATAACTATGATCTAGGTACTATTTAAATATATTTTCTTAGACTATTTTTAACTTTGCTGTTTTAATATATATCCAATGTATATATTATTCAACAATTTTACACATCATTTATTTATTTTTATCTATCACCTTATTTGCTACTGTTACACAATATGAAATAAACCTATCCCTAATGTTTTTGTCAGTCATTATGTCTTTAGTTGCGTCAGAATTTATAGTCATGTCGAGTTCCTGTTCAAGCTCGTATCTCTCTTTGCCGTAGGCCGGACATTCAAAAAGTATGTGTTTTACGGTTTCGGGTATGTCATTGTCACAGATGCATGATGGGCTTCCCTTACATTTGAACCGGTTCAAATATTCAGAGAACCCACCATGCCCCGTCATTACCTGAGTCAGTACCCCCGTCAGCTCTATCTTTTTTAGGGTCTTAAAGGCTTTTACCGCGTCGGGGAAGAAGATCTTAGTTACGGCGGCTGTATCACCCGTGTGATACCTCCGATTCCATTCGTCAAGCGTCCCCATGCGGGTTTGACGCTTGACGAATGAGATCGGACATTTGTCGTACTCGGGTCGTGTTTTGATTTTAAGCGCCGCGTCCTTAGCCAGTTGGTCCGCTCGCTCGTTGCCCTCAAGCCCTGCGTGTGCCTTTATCCAGAACAGAGAAATCTCTTTGTTCTGGTCTCTACCGATTTTGAAGTTTCTACGGATGTCTACTGCCAAGGGGTGGGTGGAGGCCTGATTGCAAATCGTCTCAAGCGACGACCTAGAGTCGCTGTAAATGCCGAAGCTTGTTTCGGGGCTCTTAAGTATCTCCGTACTGGCTTTAAATATGGCCAACAATTCTGCTTGGTAGACGGTGCAGTAGGACGACAGCTTAAATTTGAGGGATTTGGTTTCTTCATCATTGGTCCATATGGACAATGCTGCTCCAACCTTTCCCTCAATTTTGCTGCCGTCCGTGAATATCATCACCTTTTGGTTACTGTGGTTATTCACCTGCTCTTGGTCTGCCAAACATACGAATTGAAGGTCCATATTTTCTGCCGGATGCGGAGTGTTCGAGAACCGGACCATACATTCCACCTCCCTATCTCCTGGCTCTGCCTGGGATACTCCCTTTCTTGCTTCGTACAGGGCGGCTGCCTCTTGTATTCGAAGGTCGAGAGGGAGTATTCCAGTCAGCACCAGTGCTGAGTTTAGGGAAACGGTACGATACGCTTTGCACAGCTTCTGGGCAAATCCTCTTTGGACTACATTCAACTGTTTTTGAATGCCCAGTTTCTTTGCTGCTGGTGCCCAGACGCTGGCTGCGTATAGTATGACCGGTTCCACTACTGAAACATAAATGGTACGAATTACTTCGGGGTGGAGGCCCCAGTTTATCCTCGCGGCTCTGGATAAGCGCTTGTAAAGAGCCAAGGCCTTCTTGCAAACGGCAGCTGCATGACTATTAAAAGTCAGCTTGTCGTCGACAACAAGTCCCAGGATCTTGAACTCTTTCGACATGCCAATGTCGATCCCGCCCATGCTCAGGTGTGGGGTGTCAAACTTAAGTTTTCGCGTGATAATCATGGCGTTAGTTTTATGTGGCGCGAATTTTAACTTATTCTTGACTCCCCACTCCCGAACATAGGCGAGAGCGGCATTGGCTTGTCGCTGCACTTCTGTGGCCGTTTCTCCGTCAAAAACGAGCACTACGTCGTCGGCAAACGCTTGGCAATAGTCCCCTCGTTTCTCAAGTCCTTTAAGTAGCGGATCGAGGAGCAAATTCCAAAGAATTGGTCCCCCGATCGAGCCTTGGACGCAACCCTTAGTGGTTCTTCTTGTCACCTCTTCACCGGCAAACCTGACCTTGACCTTTCTATTTTCCAGGTAGCTGTCTACAACCCTCCTGATGTTGACTGGGCACTTTTCTTCAGCCAGGCGTAGTTTAATGGCTGGCCACCAGGCGCTGTCAAAGGCCCCCTCTATATCCAATGACACCATTGTTATCAGTCTTTTTTGTCTCAGCTTTTCGCGTATGTGATTGATCAGGACGTAGAGGGAGTCTTCAGTACTCCTCTGGGGCATAAACCCGTACTGGCGCTGGCTAAATCTTGGGAGAATGTGCCATTTGATCCTGCCCACTAGCATCTTTTCCAGGATCTTTCCCATCACCGGCAACAGTCCGATCGGCCTGTAGGATTTTGGTTCTGCGTACGTTTCCTTCCCTGGTTTCCTAAGGATAACGACGGTAGCCTCCTTCCAGATGTTCGGGAAGTGGCTCAGTTCCAGGCACTTGTTTGCCAGTGACAGGTAAAGCTCCGTGTTCTGTCCTATTGCGTGCTTGCAGATATCGGATGTCAGTCCGTCTGGGCCTGGGGCTTTCTTGGGGTTAAAGCTATCCACCGCGTATTTCAGCTCTTCAGAAGTAAATGGTGGATCATGGCTACCATCATCCAGGCCATTTACTTTTTCAGCTTCGGTTCTAGTACGCTGGTGGTATGCGTTATCCTCCTCTTTCTTATCCTCTGGATAAAATGTTTCAGCCAGAAGGGTTGCAGACTCCATCGCACTCAAAACTCTTCCTCCCTTTACTAGGGGCAGCTCCTCATGTCTCTTCGTTGTCCTGCCTATTACACGATAAATTCCCTCCCACATTCCTTCCTTCTCCTGTTTCCCACAAAATCCTTTCCAACTTTCTATCTGTGCCTTCTTGGCTTCGCTCTCATACTTTTCTTTTGCTTGCAGGTACTCGTCAATGACCTTCTGCCTTCGGACCGGTGCTGCACAGCGGATTCTTCGTCTCTTGGTGGAGACGTCCTTCTTCAACTTGGCGAGCTCTTCAGACCACCACGGTAAGGTAAGTTTCTCGTTACTTTTTAGCTTTGGGATGCTGTGATTGCTGGCTTTTGTAATTATATCTATGTATGACTCTACTTTACTCTCTAATTCTAACTTGTTTTTGATTTCTGATATTGACTCTATTTTAAAATGTTCCTCTTCTAGCAATTGGGCCAATTTCTCATGAAATTGGCTCCAATTTGCTTTTTTACTATTAAAGATTCTGGTTGTTCTACTGATGTTTATTCCCTTTGCCTTTGTGAGCCTTATATTAAATGTGATGGCATTGTGGTCTGAGCTCGTCATGCCAGTGTTTATACTCCAGTCCTCCACCAAGTTGAGCATCTCTACCGTGCAGATTGTTATGTCGACGAAGCTGGTGTATCTTTTGTTACCCCTGATCGTGTCGAATGTTGGGGTATCGCCTTCGTTGAGTACCTGCATGCCCATCTCTCCTATTACTCCAGCCGTTTCTTCACCCCTTGTGTCCACCACTCCACTTCCCCACCATGTGCTTTTGGCATTTGCGTCCCCCCCCATTACTATTTTGCACGATCCGACTTCACTCTCAATTTTCTTCAGTTGCTCCAGATAGGGCTCTATTTGCTGCGGCTCCGGCTCAAAATAGAACGAGACCACAACGATCTCCCAGGCACTTGTTCTTAATTTTACCACAACGATGTTGTTTGTGGTAAGGTCCGGACATTGGGTGACGTCCAAGTCATGGTCGAAGACCGCTATTGCTGCCTTAATGGTTCCGTCACCCTGGTTTGTGCACTGGAAGATCCGCACCCCCCTGTAGTCTCTCATTCTTCCCAATGCCCCTATGTATGGCTCCTGTAGGAGCGCGAAGGCTGCTTTCTTTTCAGTAGCCTCAAGCAAGAGTTCCTGTGTCGCTAGTTCCTTTCTTTGCAGATTTGCTTGGACTACCGAGTAAGCCTTCGCGCTGGTTGTAGCAGCTGGTGTTCTGCCGGGGACCACTTTAGCAATACGCTACCGTGGCCCTGGCCAATGCGTCCCATTTTCTCCGGATCGTGCACTCCTGGCTGAACGCACTGTGGTCAGTTCTATCCATCTTGGCATGCGTGCAGTTACAGCATACAGGAGCTATATCTGCGAGCCAATCTGCGCACTCCGTTTTCATGTGGGGTCCCCCGCAATGGCTGCATTTCTCCGTTGTCTCTTTGCAGAAGCGCCTGCCATGACCATATCCCAGGCAGAGCGAGCACTGGACCAAAGGTGACTGGTCTGCCGCTCTAACCCGTTGGAGATCAATGAGTACGGAGCCCACTTCCGTGATCCGCTGCCATATTTTCGGGGAGACCCTCAATACGATGTGGTGGGTGTGGGGGTTCCGAGTGCGTTTTTTGTATGCTATCTCTATCCTGCTTTCTTTGCTTCCGTCGAGGATGTGTTTGTTTTGGTTCCTCAGGGCGGTAAGGACGTCTGCGTCGCTGTTATATTTCAGCACGTCCCTAAGGATGACCAAGGGGTCTTTGTTCTTCATCTCCTCGACGTTCAGGTGCTTCTCTTCGCTTTTAAGTCTTTCCTTTATCTTTTCCCTTTCTTCTTCTGTTCTGCATCCCACTATAACTTTCCTATCTTTGGCTTTTCTGATCTTTTCTACAGCTATGCCCCCTTCTTTCGCATTCATTACCTTTCTAATCCTGTTGAGGACTTCTTCCCCCGACTCGTCTTCATTTTTGGCAGTAACAACTACCGAATGTAGCGCAGTCTGCTCAGGAAACTGCCTCCTGGTCGGTGCCGCTGCTACACTCGCATAGGATTGCCTTTCTTGAGCCTCCTGGTGCCTTTCTATCGTTTCCCTAAGTTTTTCCATCTTGGAGTTATTTTCTTGAAGCTGTTTTGTATGCTCTTCTAGCCTTCTCATCAACTCTGTGTTTTCCACCCCCTTTTCCTTTTCCTTCTCAATTTCGACTTCTTTCTCTTTTTCTACCTCAGGCTTTGCAGGTGCTTTGCTCTTCCCTTGTCCTTTTACAGCTTCCGACTCTTTTACTAGCTGGTACAATCTATCGATTGCGCTAGTAACTTCCGTCTTGATTTCAGCCTTCAAGTTTCGGGAATTGCCTAGGTGTAGTTTGGCTTTCGTAACGCAAGCTTTCGCTTCAGCCATTCTATCGGTGTACTTCACCTTCTGTTTTGGTGGGCTCCCCATTGCCTCTACCGACGCTCTTCGTCCTACCACTTTGCTCTCTTTTGAGAGCATCGTATTCGGCTTCTGCTTTGGGGCTTCCACCATCACACTCTTTGATGTTGTAGGAGTGTTTGGGTTCGAGGTCGATAGTCCGGACTCCCAGTTGTCAACACTTTTCCTTACGTTTGCAGTCTGGCTCACTGCTCTTACGTCCTGCGTCAATTCATCTTTTGATGGTAGTTGTCCTGCTACCTTTGACGCATGAGGGTTTTCTTCGGCTCTTGCCGTTTTCACGGGGGTCCTAATGCCAAACATTTTTGTATTCAAAGGAACGCGTCACGATATAAATTTGATTAAATTAGATAAAATTAAAATTAGCACGTAAAAGTAAAATTGTATAAGTCGTAAAATTCAATATGCTAAATAATAAAAATTTATGAATAAAAATAAAATAACAGTACCTAGAAATGGGTTTCTAGGTAGAGTCAAGCTCTACGTTGCCGGATAGTTCTGCCGGCGAACTGTCGGATGTAAAAAGTCCCGTTCAAGTCCGGGCCTAAGTCAAAGAGGTACGAGCTTTTTTAAAAACACACGTGCTGAGGTAGGTACTACTCTATTTTAATTAATATGTTCTTTTTTATTTCAGATGGCGTCTTCGGTTCAACAACCTGCACAACGCTGGGGCACTCGCGGATGGTGTAACGAGGTAAGTAAAGGTAAGTAGAAGGTAAGTTTTATATAGAGTAGGGCTCTACCTCAAAGGTGGTAGGTTTTTTAGCTATTAGGGTTAGGTCAGTCCGGAATACCAGGTTGCCTGGTATCCGTAAGTCAAAATAAAAGTAAAGTCAAAGTAAAAAGTTTTCTACTCTACGTAGAGTCGTTCTTAGTCAACACAGGGATAGGCCTAGAAATTTCCTACACAGTCAAAAAAGTTACATTAGAATTGGACCACTGGTTAGGGAGTAGCGGAGCTTTCAAGTTTTCCAATATGGCGTCCAAGATGGCCGCCAGAGGGGACAAAATTTTGAAAGGTCCGCTTCTTCCTCAATTTTGGTCGTAGAAGGTTGCGGTTTTGGGTGCTCGTGGTGTCCTCAATGTTTCCTACCTCTTGCCAGTGTCAGAATTTGGATTTGTGTCAAAGCCCTAAAAAGGGCGTGTTCATGTATTTTCGGCTAGAGGAGGTCCCGGCGATGACACCTACGAAAACCCCAACTCGCTACTACAGCTAGGTCCTAAGTTATTTAGGTTTAAAGAAATCCAAGATGGCGGCCAATATGGCCGTCACTGATCCAACTTTGGCCCCCTTTGACCTAGGTGGTCTGTGTTTGGGCTTGTTTTACAGGTCTTTGCAAGCCTAGTTCACTGATAATACTCTAAATAAAAAATAATAAATCCCCGATTTTTAAAATCCAAAAAACGTCAAAAAATGTACAAAAATGGTTATAAAAAATTTTAGAATAGTCCTATTTAAATGGAAAAAAGTTAGAGATACTTAAAATTACCTGTAAAATCTAAATAAAATAAAATATTAACTCTAGCTACTTTCTAAATGGTACCTCGTGGTGACCTTGAATTTTGAAAATTGAATAACTAAAAAGCTAGTTGATGAAGGTGGCCTGAAATTTTGCACACGGGTAGAGGACCCAAATGCCAACACTAAATGAATTTAAAATGAATAGGTAACAGATTTAAATAAAAAGTTATGAAAGTTTAAAAATTTAAAAATTTTGAAAAATGCCTAAAATGATGAAAACTTATCTTCTTGAATTTTTCAAAGTGCCTCCCGTATCAGCGCCTTGGTGTCCTCCAGATAGCGTCTTCAAAATTTGTCCAGCGGCACGGGGTCACTGACCTCGTGACCACGTGGTTTTTGTTTTTTTGCCGATTTCTCCGCACTCCTGCGCGGGAAAAATCGGCAAATGGTGTCAAAATGTGGGGGTCCACCGGGGCTTCAAGAGGGTTAAATAAAAATGTGGGGTCGTCGCTGCCAATCCCGAGTTATTCGCGTTTAAAGTTCCCAATTTGAGGTTAAAATCACCTTTTTGCGAATAACTCGGTCAAAACTTTGCTCAGCGATGCGCGGTTTTCACGGTCACGTGCGCCTTCGGAATGCGCTTCTTCCGATATATCACACTTGTAAAAATGACTCAAAAAACCGTTTTTCGCGAATTTTCTCGTGCGGAGCGACTCAGAAACGTGGCGGTTTCGTCTGCGGATGGCCACAGACTGTGGTTAGGTTAGGTTAGGTTAGGTTAGGTTCCACGAACCTCTAGGAATGGAGTTCCTACAGGCGCAGAGGTGATACTGCGACGTGGCGCGTCCCCGGGCTGCGGATAGGGGTAGCCGGTACCGGGTAACCGGTACCGGTAACCGGTGTGTCCAATAGTGCTCGTAAGAGCACGTCTCAGGTATTGGCACACCGGCGCGGACAAAACACGAAGAGAGAGAGGTAGGGGGGTGGGGAAGGCTTCTCCGCGCGACCCTTTGATTAGCAAAGGGCGCAGTGGATGAAGCAGGACGTGCTCGGTGAGCAACAGCCAACCGAGCAGGGAATAGAGGGGGTGCTCTATTGCCAGCGTCCAGGGTAGGGCAAGATGATGGATGATAGAGATGAGGGATGATAGAGATGAGGGATGATAGAGATGAGGGATGGGTCGTCTTCCTGAAAGTCGGGTAGGTGTCTTGGCTTGTTGATCGCGGCGGGGAGCCATGATTGACTTGCCTTGACGCCAATTGCCCGATTAGTAGGGAGCGAGGCCAACCAAGTGGGTGGGGTTAGAACACGGCTGATCCCACCCAGGGAGGGGCCCCCGCGACGGGGCACAGACTGGCGGCTTGGTGACTTCATCGTGGTTTTGGGCGATGCACTTGCCTAGCTGCCAGTTAATAGGAAGGTAGTGAGGCCTCTTATAGGCCTCCGTATGGAAGGGAATGGTAGATGAAGGTGGGAAGGTCTGCCGAGGGTGACGATGCGTCGATCAGTGAGTGGTTAACCCACCACTTGATCGACGAGTCGTCATCTCTTTGGCGGAGAATGAAAGGGATAGGAATGTGAGGTGATGGATGCAAGACGGGAATGGAGAGGAAGAACACCTCAGTAAAAAATTACCAGCGGCAGGAGATCTGAGAGTGATGGGACGGTGTACGCACCGTCTCCGCAACTCTCCTCCTCCTGGCGATCATGCGATTTGCCGGGAGCGAGGCCGCCGAGTGGGATCTTTTTGATCCCACTCTGGGATGGAGGGGAGGCGACAGTGGGTGCCTGCCCCTACCGGGATGGTGACTGGTGGCCGTTCTGGCTTTTGGCCTTGCCACCAGTCGTGGTGTGGAGTCCGGCGTTGCCGGCTCTGCTGTTTGGGTCCGTGAGTGGCTGAAGTGGGGGCTTCGGCTGCTCGCCTGTGGACCCCGGGAGGGCGATGGCGCTTAAGTTAAGTGCTGTCGTGAGCTCCGCGTACGTAGTGCGCGGGACCGGGCGTGGCAGTGGGTGTCATTCCCGGGACGATGCTCCTAGCAACGATGCGAGAGGGGCACCGGTGCGTTCCGTATGGAGATCCCGGAGCCCCTCGACATGCACCGAGGCTGGCCATCGGGCGTTTTTAGTGAGTCGTCGAGTGCAGAGTGCTCGACAACCTCACATAACCTAGTTTGTCGCCCCTGGACAAACTAGGTATCTGGTTGCAGATTTTTACCGCCCGTAAAGCAAAAAAAAAAAAAAAAAAAGGTTAGGTTAGGTTAGGTTAGGTTAGGTTAGGTTAAAGGAGGGAAAACGCCGCCGCGATACGTAGGCCCCAAAGGGCCATCGCACAGCGGGTGGCCAGGGCCTACCGTTCGGTTGGGTTCGCGGCGGCGTGCGCTCTGGCGGGCACCCCTCCCTGGGAGCTCGAGGCGTGGGTGCTCGCCAGAGTGTACGAGTGGACGGCGGGGCGAAGGGCGCTGGGAGAGCGCGTCGCCCCGGAAGAGCGGGAGGCCGTCCGGCGGCAGGCGAGGGACGCGATCGTCCAGCATTGGACGGAGGACCTCGCCTCCGCCGCGTTTGGCCGTCGAACGCTGGACGCTCTCGGGCCAGTCCTGCAGGACTGGCTCGAGCGCGACCACGGCTTCCTTACCTTCCGTATGGTGCAGGTACTATCCGGGCATGGTTGCTTCGGATCATACCTGCACCGGATCAGAAGGGAGGAGGCCCCGCTGTGCCACGATTGTGGCGCAGCGGAGGACACGGCGCAGCACACCCTCGAGGTGTGCCCGTCGTGGTCCGAGCCGCGCCGCGGCCTGACAGCGGCTGTCGGGCCGGACCTCTCGCTTCCCGGTGTGGTCAACTCCATGCTGGGAAGCGAGGTGGCCTGGACAGCTGTCGCCTCCTTCTGTGAGGAAGTGATGTCACAGAAGGAGGCGGCAGAGCGCTCGCGGGAGGAGGACCCTCTCGCGGCGCCACGGCGGAGGAGAAGGAGAGGAAGGGTGAGAAGAGGTGGGAGAAGGCGATCGTAATCGTCTTCTCTCGCCTCATGGGGTGGTGAATAGCGGGAGAGAGGCGCGGGGGCGCCTTTCAACTCTCCCGCATTGCACCTATTCACCACCTCCGCCGGGCGGGAATGGCCGCAGGTCGTTCCCGGGCCCCTCCTTATAAGGAGGGGCGTGCTGGCCCCGCGTAAAAGCGGGGGCTCGTCGGCGGAGGACTGGACGTAAAGGCTCTGCCGGTTTCCCAGTCCTCCTCCACACAGACGATGCAGGACAGCCGCTGGGTCGTTTAGTGGGTATACCGGTCTCAGACCGGGGAGTCCCACATATCCCACCCATCCCCCAATGGGTGGGAATGCGTAATGCATTTTTCCCAGCGTAAAAAAAAAAAAAAAAAAAAAAAAAAAAGGTTAGGTTAGGTTAGGTTAGGTTACCACGAACCTCTAGGAATGGAGTTCCTACAGGCGCAGAGGTGATACTGCGACGTGGCGCGTCCCCAGGTTGCGGATAGGGGTTAACCGGTGTACCAATAGCGCTCGTGCGAGCGATGTTGGCACACCGGCGCGGACAAAACACGAAGATAGGGAGGTCGAGGGAAGGAGGGCTTCTCCGCGCGTCCCTTTGACTGAGCAAAGGGCGCAGTGGATGAAGTCGGGCAGAGGAAAGGAGTTCCTACTCTGCCGGGAGGGTGGGCAGGCTTGGTAGCCGCCCAACACCGCTCTTTTAAGAGCGGTGAAGACGTGGGGGTAGGGGACCCAGTTGGGCCTACCCTGACAGGTAGGTGTCGGGTTGTCGTAGACTTCCCGACATCACCTGCCCCTATTTATAGGGGCGTAGAGAGTGGAGGCGGACTTGCCCGTCGGGGAGACCGGAGCGCCACGCCGGTCAGGCCCCGTGCGGGTGAGGGAGAGGACGCTAAACCTCTTTAAAAAATGGCAAAGGAAGAAAACCTCTTTAAAAAATTACACCTGGGGGAGATCGGTGTCGCCACGCCGATCTGGACCCGTGGGGAGTGGGGAGAGAGGAAGAAAACCTCTATAAAAATTACGGGACGGAGGCGGCGGTTTGGCTGCCGTTACTAGCGAACTTCGTTAGTAGCGGCAGACTTCCGCGGCCTGCCCCAGGAGGGGCGAGAGGAAGAAAACCTCTGGTAAAAAATTACGGGATGGAGGCCGCGGTTTGGCTGCCGATACTAGCGACCTTCGTTGGTAGCGGCAGACTTCCGCGGCCTGCCCCATGAGGGGCGAGAGGTAGCCCCTACCAAAGGGGACTTTCGGGTCCGTGGGTGGTCGGAACAGGGGTTCTGGCTGCTCGTAAGCGGATCCGGGATGGCGGCGGTACTTTTTGGCAAGTGCCGTCGTGAGCCCCGCGTACGCATGCGCGTATGCGGGTTCCGGGCGTGGCTGTGGGTGCCATTGCCGGGACAGTGCTCTTGGCAAAATGCGAGAGGGGCACCGGTGCGTTCCGTAGGAGATCCCGGAGCCCCTTGACATGCATTGAGGCCGGCCAACGTGGTGGTTTTAGTCGGTACGAGTCCGACATACCCTTCTTTTTCCCCTGAAAAAGAAGGGACCCATGAGGGTTTCCCCACGTAAAAAAAAAAAAAAAAAAAAAAGGTTAGGTTAGGTTAGGTTGGGGGACCCCCCACAGTGCTTGCGTCCACGTCGCGTCCCCTGGTAACGATCCCCAGTTCTGACCACCGTAACGGAGTGGCAGACTGGGTTCGGCTAAAGTGCACTGTGCGTTGTAGACTTTCTTGCGGTTTTCTACAACACTGGCGGAGGCTACCATGCCTAAATTGCCAATGCCTGCGCGAGACGCCTCCGGGCGTTTCTTAAAAGGCCCTTCTCAGGGCCAAACCTCTGTCGGGGTAAAACCCGACGAAGGAAAGGCGGTCGTCCTTCATGGACGGGCGGACGAGTTGTCGGATTCCGACAACGAGTCTGCGGTGATGTCGGACGCTGGTTCGATGTCGGAGGGCCCTCCCGCGGCAATCGCGGAGGGTCGAACGCGGAAGCGGGCCTTTTTAAAGGGCTCCGGCTCCTCGGATTCGTCGGCAGCGAGCAAGCCGAAGCTAAAAGCGAAGGCTAAAAAGCGGGCCGCCATAGCCGGCACCCACGATGTGGGCCTGGAGGATGCGCAACGCCAGCTAAACCTGGCTCGTCGGGCGCAGCTCCAGCAGGACCTGGAAGAGCAGGTCGCTGCTAAGGAGCAGCAGGCGCGTACCGCAAGAGCCAAGTCTGGCTACGGCGCATCCTGCGTCCAGTACGCGGACCACTCCTTAGCGGAGCTGGAGCGCATGGCTCAAGAGGACGAAGAGGAGATCGCGCAGGTCGCCTCTAAGTCCTCGAACCTAAAAGGGACTTTTCAAAAGTCCCTAAAAAGCCGGGCCGCGAGCATGCGTGGCATAGTCCGGGAGCTGGTGCAGCGCACCGCCACGGACGAGACGCGGCAACTGCAGGTGAGGCTCGACCGCCTGCAGTCGGAGGTCAGCCAGCTTCACAAGAAGCTGGCTGAAGCTACGGCCCTGCCTGCCCAGGCCGATCGACGACCGGCGGCCTCTGAAGCTGCGGCTCGGCCTACTCAGGCCGATCCCAGACCGGCGCCGGCAGCTGAAAGCCCCTCCTCCTCCAACCTTGAGGATATCATCCGCAAGGTTGTCATGGAGGAAAGGGCGTTCACGAGAGCCTGTCTCGATGGCATCGAAGACAGGCTCTTACCGGAGAAGCGCCTCCGACCGCCGCTAGCGGCGAACAAGAGGCAGAAACAGCCGGGGCCATCCTCCCCAACGGAGGACGCCCAACTCCCTTCGACCACTCCGTCCAACCAGTCTTGGACCGAAGTGGTCAAGGGAAAGGGCAAGGCCAAGAAGGCCAAAAAGGCCGCCGCCCCTACCGCCCCCACCGTCACCCCTTCTTGCCAGTCCCAGGCGACTGCCAAGAATAAGGGGAAGGGGAAGGGGAAAAAGGCGGCCTCTAAGCCCTCTGCTGCTGCCCCCGCTGCAGCCAAAAGGGCCCCCGCCGGTGGGAGGAAATTGATTCCTCCCAAAACTGCGGCCGTCGTGGTGACGCTCACCGTGGAGGCCGCAGAGCGGGGAGAAACGTACGAGTCCGTCCTCAAGCGGGCTCGTACACACGCCGATCCCTCCCAGCTTGGGATCGGAGCGGTCACGTGCCGCAGGACCCAAGCTGGGGCTCGAATCTTCGAGTTCCCAGGGGCCCAGGGCGGCGCCAACGCGGACCTCTTCGCAGGTAAACTGCGAGAGGTCATCGCGGACGCGGCCAAGGTGGCCAGGCCCGTCAAGTCGGCGGCCTTGGAGGTGACCGATCTGGACGATACGGTCACCAAAGAGGAGGTGATGGCGGCGATCGCAGCCATCGGGGGCTGCGACACCGCAGCGGTGCAAGGTCGGGAGATCAGACCCGGCCGCGGAGGCATGGGCACTATCCGCCTTGAGTGCCCAGTTGCCGCGGCCAAAGCCGTCCTCGCCAAGGGACGGCTAACAGTGGGTCTCTCGACCTCCTGCAGAGTCCGCGCACTTGAGGATCAGCCTCTGCGCTGCTTCAAGTGCTGCGGAATCGGGCACACGCGAGCCCTCTGTCCATCCAAGGTGGACAGATCGGTAAGCTGCTACCGCTGCGGGCAGGAGGGGCACAAGTCCGCCACATGCGAGGCCGCCACGCCGCACTGCGCTGTGTGCGCAGCCAGCGGCCGTCCGGCGAAGCACGTTATGAGGGGGAGGAACTGCAATCCTCCCCCTAAGAAGGGCAAAGCGCAGGCCCCGACCCGGCCTGCCGCTGCGACCGCCGCCGCCCCTAAGGCAGGGACCTCGGCGGCTGAGGAGGGAGGTGCAATGTCCGACTGATGGATAGGGTCGAACATTGCATCCTCCAGGCGAACACCAACCACTGCAAGAAAGCCCAGGATCTGCTAACGCAGATCATGGCTGAGTGGTTGGTGGACGTGGCGGTGGTCGCCGAGCCGTACTCGGTCCCCAGCCGTTGGCTGGGTGATCGGGACGGCTTGGTGGCATTGGTGTCGCGGTCTTCCACAGACTCCCCTCCCCTCTCGCTCTTAGAGAGGGGACCGGGATACGTGGCCGCCGCGTGGGGAGAAATAGCCATAGTTGGCGTTTATTTCTCCCCAAACCGCCCTCTCCAGGACTTCGAGGACTTCCTCGCAGTCCTGGCAGCGGTTGTGGGTAGGGCGGCACCGCGCCAGGTCGCCGTCATGGGCGACCTAAACGCCTGGTCGACGGCCTGGGGCAACCGGGCCTACGACCAGAGGGGCCGTCCCGTCGAACTCTGGGCGGCCTCGTCCGGTCTGTCCCTCCTCAACAGAGGGACAGTTCAGACGTGTGTGCGGAGACGGGGAGGGTCAGTGGTGGACGTTTCGTTCGCCACCCCCGTCTTGGCCGCCCGCGTCGTGAACTGGCGGGTGGAGTTGATGGAGACGCTGTCGGACCACCGATACGTGCGGTTCGACATCTCCATCAGCCCCCGGACGACGGCCCCCTCGGGCCGATCATCCTTCCCGCGGTGGGCCCTCACCCGCCTCGACCGCGAGGCGGCTAAGGAAGCGGCGTTCGTCCAGGACTGGCTCGCGCCTCCTGTCGAAGTCCTGGACGTGGACTCCGCGGCGGCCAAACTCCGGAGGTCCCTGACCGAGGTATGCAACTCCAGCATGCCTCGGTCTCGACGCCCGCCCCCCCGTCGCGCCGTGTATTGGTGGTCGGAGGAGCTGGCGGGGCTCCGGGCTGCCTGCGTGGCGGCAAGGCGGGAGTACGCGCGGAGTCGGCGGCGCAGCCGGCGAGACCCCGAGGAGGAGGACTGTCTCTACGCCTCTTATGTAGAGGCAAAGACGGTCCTCAAGTCAGCAATGACCGCCGCTGAGGACGCGGCGCGAGCTGAGATGCTGGAGGGTCTCGACAGGGACCCGTACGGGAGACCATACAAGGCGGCGCGGAACAAACTGCGCCCCTTTGGTCCCCCCCTAACGGAGTCCCTGGAGCCGGCATTGCTGGATGGGGTGGTTCGGTCGTTGTTCCCGGCCGGAACCGACTTCACCCCACCAGCAATGGACCCTCCGCGGAGTGCGCCGGAGGAGGGAGCCCCCCCACCGGTCACGGCGGAGGAGCTTGCCGCGGAGGTTCTTCGCCTCCGCGCCAAGAAGACGGCTCCCGGGCCGGACGGCGTCCCCGCGCGGGTGGTGGCAATTGCCGCCACCCAGATGGAAGGGAGGTTTCGGGACCTCTTCGGTGCGTGTTTCGCATCGGGGAGGTTCCCGAAACCATGGAAGGAGGGGCAGCTGTGCCTCCTCCGAAAGGAGGGCCGCCCGGCAGACTCCCCCTCGGCATACCGACCCATCGTACTGCTCGATGAGGTCGGTAAGATGTTCGAGGGGATAGTCGCCAGCCGGCTAAATGGCCACCTGCTGGAGGTGGGGCCGAACCTGTCGAACGCCCAATTCGGTTTCCGAAGAGGGCGTTCGACAGTGGACGCGCTGGCCCAGCTCAAGGGCCAAGTAAAGGAGGCCGTGGAGGCAGGTGACGGAGTGTTGGCTGTGTCTTTTGACATAGCCAACGCCTTCAACTCCGTCCCCCACTCCACAATACTCGAGGCGCTCCGCTACCATGGAGCGCCTGAGTACCTGCGGGGCCTCCTGGCCAGCTATCTGGAGGACCGAGCGGTCCTCCTGATAGATAAAACTGGCCAGATGCGGCGGTACGGCGCGGAGTCCGGTGTTCCACAGGGGTCTGTCTTAGGACCGCTCCTGTGGAACATCGGTTTCGACTGGCTCCTGCGGGGAGCTCTCCTCCGTGGCACGAGTGTCATCTGCTACGCGGATGACACTCTTCTCACTGCCCGGGGGAGGAGCTTCAGGGAGGCGGCGAGCCTTGCCTCGGCCGGCGGATGCCTGGTCGCGGGAAGGATCCGCCGCCTCGGATTGGGGGTTGCGCTGCACAAGACCGAGGCCGTGTTCTTCCACGGGCCTCGGCAGCGCATCCCCACTGACGCCCACATCGTCGTGGAGGGCGTCAGGGTCGAGGTAAAGGCCCAGATGAAATATCTGGGCCTGGTGCTCGACAGCAGGTGGCGCTTCGGCCCGCACTTTAGCGGGCTGTCGACGCGCCTGCTGAAGGTCGCGGGGGCGCTTTCGTGGCTCCTCCCGAATCTGGGAGGGCCCAAAGCGCGATGCCGGCAGCTTTATGCCGGCATCTTGAAGAGCATGGCCCTTTACGGGGCCCCCATCTGGGCGGACTCCCTCCAAAGGAGGGAGAACGCCGCCGCGATCCGTAGGCCCCAAAGGGCCATCGCGCAGCGGGTGGCCAGGGCCTACCGTTCGGTTGGGTTCGCGGCGGCGTGCGCTCTGGCGGGCACCCCTCCCTGGGAGCTCGAGGCGTGGGTGCTCGCCAGAGTGTACGAGTGGACGGCGGGGCGAAGGGCGCTGGGAGAGCGCGTCGCCCCGGAAGAGCGGGAGGCCGTCCGGCGGCAGGCGAGGGACGCGATCGTCCAGCATTGGACGGAGGACCTCGCCTCCGCCGCGTTTGGCCGTCGAACGCTAGACGCTCTCGGGCCAGTCCTGCAGGACTGGCTCGAGCGCGAACACGGCTTCCTTTCCTTCCGTATGGTGCAGGTACTATCCGGGCATGGTTGCTTCGGATCATACCTGCACCGGATCGGAAGGGAGGAGGCCCCGCTGTGCCACGATTGTGGCGCAGCGGAGGACACGGCGCAGCACACCCTCGAGGTGTGCCCGTCGTGGTCCGAGCCGCGCCGCGGCCTGACAGCAACTGTCGGGCCGGACCTCTCGCTTCCCGGTGTGGTCAACTCCATGCTGGGAAGCGAGGTGGCCTGGGCAGCTGTCGCCTCCTTCTGTGAGGAAGTGATGTCACAGAAGGAGGCGGCAGAGCGCGCGCGGGAGGAGGACCCTCTCGCGGCGCCACGGCGGAGGCGGAGGAGAGGAAGGGCGAGAAGAGGTGGGAGAAGGCGATCGTAATCGTCTTCTCTCGCCTCACGGGGTGGTGAATAGCGGGAGAGAGGCGCGGGGGCGCCCCAAACTCTCCCGCATTGCACAAATTCACCACCTCCGTCGGGCGGGAACGGCCACACGGTCGTTCCCGGGCCCCTCCCTTCATGGAGGGGCGTGCTGGCCCCGCTGTAAAAGCGGGGGCTCGTCGGCGGAGGACTGGACGTAAAGGCTCTGCCGGTTTCCCAGTCCTCCTCCACACAGACGATGCAGGACAGCCGCTGGGTCGTTTAGTGGGTATACCGGTCTCAGACCGGGGAGTCCCACATATCCCACCCATCCCCCAATGGGTGGGAATGCGTAATGCATTTTTCCCAGCGTAAAAAAAAAAAAAAAAAAAAAAAAAAAAAAAAAAGGTTAGGTTAGGTTAGGTTAGGTTAGGTTAGGTTAGGTTCCACGGGGGACCCCCCACAGTGCTTGCGTCCACGTCGCGTCCCCTGGTAACGATCCCCAGTTCTGACCACCGTAACGGAGTGGCAGACTGGGTTCGGCTAAAGTGCACTGTGCGTTGTAGACTCTTTTGCGGTTATCTACAACACTGGCGGAGGCTACCATGCCTAAATTGCCAATGCCTGCGCGAGACGCCTCCGGGCGTTTCTTAAAAGGCCCTTCTCAGGGCCAAACCTCTGTCGGGGTAAAACCCGACGAAGGAAAGACGGTCGTCCTTCATGGACGGGCGGACGAGTTGTCGGATTCCGACAACGAGTCTGCGGTGATGTCGGACGCAGGTTCGATGTCGGAGGGCCCACTCGCGGCAATCGCGGAGGGTCGAACGCGGAAGCGGGCCTTTCTGAAGGAAGGTTCCGGCTCCTCAGACTCGTCGACAAAGGCGAGTAAGCCTAAGCTTAAAGCCAAGGCTAAGAAGCGGGCCGCCATAGCCGGCACCCACGATGTGGGCCTGGAGGATGCGCAACGCCAGCTAAACCTGGCTCGTCGGGCGCAGCTCCAGCAGGACCTGGAAGAGCAGGTCGCTGCTAAGGAGCAGCAGGCGCGTACCGCAAGAGCCAAGTCTGGCTACGGCGCATCCTGCGTCCAGTACGCGGACCACTCCTTAGCGGAGCTGGAGCGCATGGCTCAAGAGGACGAAGAGGAGATCGCGCAGGTCGCCTCTAAGTCCTCGAACCTAAAAGGGACTTTTCAAAAGTCCCTAAAAAGCAGGGCCGCGAGCATGCGTGGCATAGTCCGGGAGCTGGTGCAGCGCACCGCCACGGACGAGACGCGGCAACTGCAGGTGAGGCTCGACCGCCTGCAGTCGGAGGTCAGCCAGCTTCACAAGAAGCTGGCTGAAGTTACGGCCCTGCCTGCCCAGGCCGATCCACGACCGGCCGCGGCCCGGCCTACTCAGGCCGATCCCAGACCGGCGCCGGCGGCTGAAAGCCCCTCCTCCTCCAACCTTGAGGATATCATCCGCAAGGTTGTCATGGAGGAAAGGGCGTTCACAAGAGCCTGTCTCGATGGCATCGAGGACAGGCTCTTACCGGAGAAGCGCCTCCGACCGCCGCTAGCGGCGAACAAGAGGCCGAAACAGCCGGGGCCATCCTCCCAAACGGAGGACGCCCAACTCCCTTCGACCACTCCGTCCAACCAGCCTTGGACCGAAGTGGTCAAGGGAAAGGGCAAGGCCAAGAAAACGGCCAGAAAGGCCGCCGCCCCTGCCGCCCCCACCGTCACCCCTTCTTGCCAGTCCCAGGCGACTGCCAAGAATAAGGGGAAGGGGAAGGGGAAAAAGGCGGCCTCTAAGCCCTCTGCTGCTGCCCCCGCTGCAGCCAAAAGGGCCCCTGCCGGTGGGAGGAAATTAATTCCTCCCAAAACCGCGGCCGTCGTGGTGACGCTCACCGCGGAGGCCGCAGAGCGGGGAGAAACGTACGAGTCCGTCCTCAAGCGGGCTCGTACACACGCCGATCCCTCCCAGCTTGGGATCGGAGCGGTCACGTGCCGCAGGACCCAAGCTGGGGCTCGAATCTTCGAGTTCCCAGGGGCCCAGGGCGGCGCCAACGCGGACCTCTTCGCAGGTAAACTGCGAGAGGTCATCGCGGATGCGGCCAAGGTGGCCAGGCCCGTCAAGTCGGCGGCCTTGGAGGTGACCGATCTGGATGATACGGTCACCAAAGAGGAGGTGATGGCGGCGATCGCAGCTATCGGGGGCTGCGACACCGCAGCGGTGCAAGGTCGGGAGATAAGACCCGGCCGCGGAGGCATGGGCACTATCCGCCTTGAGTGCCCAGTTACCGCGGCCAAAGCCGTCCTCGCCAAGGGACGGCTAACAGTGGGTCTCTCGACCTCCTGCAGAGTCCGCGCACTTGAAGATCAGCCTCTGCGCTGCTTCAAGTGCTGCGGAATCGGACACACGCGGGCCCTCTGTCCATCCAAGGTGGACAGATCGGTCAGCTGCTACCGCTGCGGGAAGGAGGGGCACAAGTCCGCCACATGCGAGGCCGCCACGCCGCACTGCGCTGTGTGTGCAGCCAGCGGCCGTCCGGCGAAGCACGTCATGAGGGGGAGGAACTGCAATCCTCCCCCTAAGAAGGGCAAAGCGCAGGCGCCGACCCGGCCTGCCGCTGCGACCGCCGCCGCCCCTAAGGCAGGGACCTCGGCGGCTGAGGAGGGAGGTGCAATGTCCGATTGATGGATAGGGTCGAACATTGCATCCTCCAGGCGAACACCAACCACTGTAAAAAAGCCCAAGATCTGCTAACGCAGATCATGGCTGAGTGGTTGGTGGACGTGGCGGTGGTCGCCGAGCCGTACTCGATTCCCAGCCGTTGGCTGGGTGATCGGGACGGCTTGGTGGCATTGGTGTCGCGGTCTTCCACAGACTCCCCTCCCCTCTCGCTCTTAGAGAGGGGACCGGGATACGTGGCCGCCGCGTGGGGAGAAATAGCCTTAGTGGGCGTGTATTTCTCCCCAAACCGCTCTCTCCAGGACTTCGAGGACTTCCTCGCAGTCCTGGCAGCGGTCGTGGGAAGGGCGGCACCGCGCCAGGTCGCCGTCATGGGCGACCTGAACGCCAGGGACCCGTACGGGAGACCATACAAGGCGGCGCGGAACAAACGGCGCCCCTTTGGTCCCCCCCTAACGGAGTCCCTGGAGCCGGCATTGCTGGATGGGGTGGTTCGGTCGTTGTTCCCGGCCGGAACCGACTTCACCCCACCAGCAATGGACCCTCCGCGGAGTGCGCCGGAGGAGGGAGCCCCCCCACCGGTCACGGCGGAGGAGCTTGCCGCGGAGGTTCTTCGCCTCCGCAGCAAGAAGACGGCCCCCGGGCCGGACGGCGTCCCCGCGCGGGTGGTGGCAATTGCCGCCACCCAGATGGAAGGGAGGTTTCGGGACCTCTTCGGTGCGTGTTTCGCATCGGGGAGGTTCCCGAAACCATGGAAGGAGGGGCAGCTGTGCCTCCTCCGAAAGGAGGGCCGCCCGGCAGACTCCCCCTCGGCATACCGACCCATCGTACTGCTCGATGAGGTCGGTAAGATGTTCGAGGGGATTGTCGCCAGCCGGCTAAATGGCCTCCTGCTGGAGGTGGGGCCGAACCTGTCGGACGCCCAATTCGGTTTCCGAAGGGGGCGTTCGACAGTGGACGCGCTGGCCCAGCTCAAGGGCCAGGTGAGCGAGGCCGTGGAGGCAGGTGACGGGGTGTTGGCTGTGTCATTTGACATAGCCAACGCCTTTAACTCCGTCCCCCACTCCACAATACTCGAGGCGCTCCGCTACCATGGAACGCCTCAGTACCTGCGGGGCCTCCTGGCCAGCTATCTGGAGGACCGAGCGGTCCTCCTGATAGACAAGGCTGGCCAGATGCGGCGGTACGGCGCGGAGTCCGGTGTTCCACAGGGGTCTGTCTTAGGACCGCTCCTGTGGAACATCGGCTTCGACTGGCTCCTGCGGGGAGCTCTCCTCCGTGGCACGAGTGTCATCTGCTACGCGGATGACACTCTTCTCACTGCCCGGGGGAGAAGCTTTAGGGAGGCGGCGAGCCTGGCCTCGGCTGGCGGATCCCTGGTCGCAGGAAGGATCCGCCGGCTTGGATTGGGGGTTGCGCTGCACAAGACCGAGGCCGTGTTCTTCCACGGGCCTCGGCAGCGCATCCCCACTGACGCCCACATCGTCGTAGAGGGCGTCAGGGTCGAGGTAAAGGCCCAGATGAAATATCTGGGCCTGGTGCTCGACAGCAGGTGGCGCTTCGGCCCGCACTTCAGCGGGCTGTCGACGCGCCTGCTGAAGGTCGCGGGGGCGCTCTCGTGGCTCCTCCCGAATCTGGGAGGGCCCAAAGCGCGATGCCGGCAGCTTTATGCCGGCATCTTGAAGAGCATGGCCCTTTACGGGGCCCCCATCTGGGCGGACTCCCTCCAAAGGAGGGAGAACGCCGCCGCGATCCGTAGGCCCCAAAGGGCCATCGCGCAGCGGGTGGCCAGGGCCTACCGTTCGGTTGGGTTCGCGGCGGCGTGCGCTCTGGCGGGCACCCCTCCCTGGGAGCTCGAGGCGTGGGTGCTCGCCAGAGTGTACGAGTGGACGGCCGGGCGAAGGGCGCTGGGAGAGCGCGTCGCCCCGGAAGAGCGGGAAGCCGTCCGGCGGCAGGCGAGGGACACAATCGTCCAGCAATGGACGGAGGACCTCGCCTCCGCCGCGTTCGGACGCCGAACGTTGGACGCTCTCGGGCCAGTCCTGCAGGATTGGCTCGAGCGCGACCACGGCTTCCTCTCCTTCCGTATGGTGCAGGTGCTATCCGGGCATGGTTGCTTCGGATCGTACCTGCACCGGATCGGAAGGGAGGAGGCCCCGCTGTGCCACGATTGTGGCGCAGCGGAGGACACGGCGCAGCACACCCTCGAGGTGTGCCCGTCGTGGTCCGAGCCGCGCCGCGGCCTGACAGCAACTGTCGGGCCGGACCTCTCGCTTCCCGGTGTGGTCAACTCCATGCTGGGAAGTGAGGTGGCCTGGGCAGCTGTCGCCTCCTTCTGTGAGGAAGTGATGTCACAGAAGGAGACGGCAGAGCGCGCGCGGGAGGAGGACCCTCTCGCGGCGCCACGGCGGAGGCGGAGGAGAGGAAGGCTGAGAAGAGGTGGGAGAAGGCGATCGTAATCGTCTTCTCCCGCCTCATGTGGTGGTGAATAGCGGGAGAGAGGCGCGGGGGCGCCTTTCAACTCTCCCGCATTGCACCTATTCACCACCTCCGCCGGGCGGGAATGGCCACAGGTCGTTCCCGGGCCCCTCCCTTCATGGAGGGGCGTGCTGGCCCCGCTGTAAAAGCGGGGGCTCGTCGGCGGAGGACTGGACGTAAAGGCTCTGCCGGTTTCCCAGTCCTCCTCCACACAGACGATGCAGGACAGCCGCTGGGTCGTTTAGTGGGTATACCGGTCTCGGACCGGGGAGTCCCACATATCCCACCCATCCCCCAATGGGTGGGAATGCGTAATGCATTTTTCCCAGCGAAAAAAAAAAAAAAAAAAAAGGTTAGGTTCCACGAACCTCTAGGAATGGAGTTCCTACAGGCGCAGAGGTGATACTGCGACGTGGCGCGTCCCCGGGCTGCGGATAGGGGTAGCCGGTACCGGGTAACCGGTACCGGTAACCGGTGTGTCCAATAGTGCTCGTAAGAGCACGTCTCAGGTATTGGCACACCGGCGCGGACAAAACACGAAGAGAGAGAGGTAGGGGGGTGGGGAAGGCTTCTCCGCGCGACCCTTTGATTAGCAAAGGGCGCAGTGGATGAAGCAGGACGTGCTCGGTGAGCAACAGCCAACCGAGCAGGGAATAGAGGGGGTGCTCTATTGCCAGCGTCCAGGGTAGGGCAAGATGATGGATGATAGAGATGAGGGATGATAGAGATGAGGGATGATAGAGATGAGGGATGGGTCGTCTTCCTGAAAGTCGGGTAGGTGTCTTGGCTTGTTGATCGCGGCGGGGAGCCATGATTGACTTGCCTTGACGCCAATTGCCCGATTAGTAGGGAGTGAGGCCAACCAAGTGGGTGGGGTTAGAACACGGCTGATCCCACCCAGGGAGGGGCCCCCGCGACGGGGCACAGACTGGCGGCTTGGTGACTTCATCGTGGTTTTGGGCGATGCACTTGCCTAGCTGCCAGTTATTAGGAAGGTAGTGAGGCCTCTTATAGGCCTCCGTATGGAAGGGAATGGTTGATGAAGGTCGGAAGGTCTGCCGAGGGTGACGATGCGTCGATCAGTGTGTGTCAACCCACCACTTGATCGACGAGTCGTCATCTCTTCGGCGGAGAATGAAAGGGATAGGAATGTGAGGTGATGGATGCAAGACGGGAATGGAGAGGAAGAAAACCTCAGTAAAAAATTACCAGCGGCAGGAGATCTGAGAGTGATGGGACGGTGTACGCACCGTCTCCGCAACTCTCCTCCTCCTGGCGATCATGTGATTTGCCGGGAGCGAGGCCGCCGAGTGGGATCCCTTTGATCCCACTCTGGGATGGAGGGGAGGCGACAGTGGGTGCCTGCCCCTACACGGGATGGTGACTGGTGGCCGTTCTGGCTTTTGGCCTTGCCACCAGTCGTGGTGTGGAGTCCGGCGTTGCCGGCTCTGCTGTTTGGGTCCGTGAGTGGCTGAGGTGGGGGCTTCGGCTGCTCGCTTGTGGACCCCGGGAGGGCGACGGCACTTAAGTTAGTGCTGTCGTGAGCTCCGCGTACGTAGTGCGCGGGACCGGTCGTGGCAGTGGGTGTCATTCCCGGGACGATGCTCCTAGCAACGATGCGAGAGGGGCACCGGTGCGTTCCGTATGGAGATCCCGGAGCCCCTCGACATGCATTGAGGCTGGCCATCGGGCGTTTTAGTGAGTCGTCGAGCGCAGAGTGCTTGACAACCTCACATAACCTAGTTTGCCGCCCCTGGGCAAACTAGGTATCTGGTTGCAGATTTTACCGCCCGTAAAGCAAAAAAAAAAAAAAAAAAAAAAAAAAAAAAGGTTAGGTTAGGTTAGGTTAGGTTCCACGAACCTCTAGGGAGGGAGTCCCTACAGGCGCAGAGGTGTTACTGCGACGTGGCGCGTCCCCGGGCTGCGGATAGGGGGTCCCGGTGTGCCAATAGCGCTCGTTTACGAGCGATATTGGTACACCGGCGCGGACAAAACACGGGAGCGGAAGGTAGTTATGCAACCATCCAGTAGTCCCTTCATACGGCACGCGTAAGATTTGCACACGCTGCATTCTTGAAACTGCAGGATGGTCGCCTTATCGCCGACCACCTACGCAGTCTGCGACTGTGAGCTTCTAGTTTGTAAGATGTTTTGATTCATTCGTATTGAGAATAAACTTCGTCTCAGACGTTTCAATTTATTTTATGTTTTTAATTATTTCACGTAAACTTTCGTGAGTTAAAGTTAAAAGTTAGTTTTTAAAAACTCTTATAACGTTCCCGTATCCTTTTCTGGCGCAGGCGGGGCAGATTTTCCGAGTTTTCACGTGGTTTTCGCGAGTTCCGTGAATTTTCCGACGTATCGGATCTGTTCGAACCAAATAAATTCGAAAAGTGAAGGTGATCAAGCATGCTGGTGACTGGCTGGTGAGTAGAATTTTCACCATCCTTTCCTCTCGTGTTTTACGTTGTGTTTTGTTGTATATGGAATTGAACGTTTTCCTGTATAGCGTTTTCTGGTTTCCTATTGTAGGGAATTGTGAATGTAGAGTAGGTAGAGTAAGTAAACAGTGCTCGTAAAATTTTAGGCATTGTTAGTTCTTGGTAATATTTATTAAAAAATATAAATAGCCAAAGATATAAGTTTTAGTTTACGTAATAATCAAAATATTATTTACATCAAATTGTGTATTAGTGTATTAGGTTAAAATAGCGTATTAAAAATGACGACATTGATTCCAAAGGAAATTATTGCTATTATACCAATATTTAGTGGCAATACACGCCTATTAAACTTATTTATAAGGAAATGTGACTATGTGATTAATAAATATCGCGGAAATGCAGAGCAGGACCTCTATGTATTGCATACTGTTACGAGTAGATTATCCGAAGAGGCCGCCGCACTTGCTAGCGAACGAAATGACATAACGAGCTGGGAACAGTTAAAGACATTGTTAATACAACACTTTGGTGATCCTAGGAGTGAGGAATGTATAGCGATTGAGTTAGAAACCTTAAAAATGAAACATGGGGAAAGCTATTTACAGTTTTGTAATCGTGTACAGTCTGTTAGGTCGGTACTAATATCAAAAGTGAACCAACTGTTAGACGTGAATGTTAGGAATAGTAAGGTGAGTATTTACAACAATTTGGCACTTAACGTATTTCTATACAACTTGCCCGAAAACCTTATCAGGACAGTGCGAATGAAGATGCCGCCTACATTGGAAAAAGCATTAGAGTTTGTTATGGAGGATGTTAACTTTTATGAGCAATATAGTCTCCGAAGTAAAATGCTGAAACCCCAGCATACAGCAAGCACATTAACACCTGTGAAATTTGGCAACCACCCTCCATCACAAAACGTGCCCTTCCAGCCTAGTGGCTTTAGGCCCAATATCAATGCACCCCCGCGCTTTAGTTTTGGTATACCAGGGAACAGTCAATTTAGACAGCCTTATGTGAACAAGTTCAATCCACAGGCTCCAACTGGTTATAGACCACAATTCATGCAGCCGCAACAGTTCGGTGCTCAAAGGTTTTCACAACCTCAAAATTTTAATCCAAGGCCGCAGCAATTTGGTTATAGGCCTCAATTCAACCAAAACCAATTTGGTTATAGGCCTCCACATCCGAAATTAGCGGACAACGACGTTTCCATGAGGACCGCACTTCCTCCAAAGCCCATGCCGACCCAGGCTCAACAACCTCAGGGCTTTCGATTAAACGAGCTCGATTTAGGTGATAACTATGGTTATGAAAATTATGAAAGTTATGATAATCAGGAAGGTTATTATGGTGACATGAATGAGTACGATGAATGCTATTATTCCCAAATGGAATCAACTACAGGAAATGAGCAGGAAAATTTGGTGACTGACGAAACAGCGAATGTGACTGAAGTTGGAAATTTTCACATCCTGGCCTCAGTAGAGAACGGGAAGTGATAAATCTAAATTGTAACATCAAGTTAAAACTGCCGTATATTTATCTTGCGGAAATTGACGGAAAGTTTATGATAGACACCGGTAGTACGCGATCTTTTATTAGCCCGCGAAAAGCTCACCAATTTTTCCGCGAGTTTACGTTGTGTGAACCATTCACGGTAATAAGTACACATGCGTCGAGTTCTCACAACGAGGTCATTGAAATTCCACTAATGCCATCTTTTAAAAGCAATGAATTTCACAAATTTTATGTGTATGACGTAGACGCCCAATATGACGGACTTATAGGTAACGACTTACTTGTTCAATTGGAAGCCGTCATCGACTTGAAACAAAATAGGCTCCGAACGAAAACAGCAACTCTACCTATAGTACAACGAATAACAAATCACGTTATAGAGTTAGCTGCACGCTCTGAACAACGCGTTAAGTTACCTACGGATGTATTTTCCGGCGAAGCGATCATTAACTTCCAGAAATTCTGCGAAGGTGTTCGAATGCCCGCCGCTATAGTTAGGTGCGAAAATGGATATGCTACAACTATTATTCAAAACGCACTAGACACGAAAATGACATTGACAATTACAGCTCCGTTTAAGGTAGAGCCATTTGACATAAACAAAATACAAGTAAATTGCTATAATGACGTAGAAATGAAGGACATGGAAGTAGATGACATTTTAGAGGAAAATTTGAAAAGACTCAGGTTAGATCACATGAATCAAGAAGAACGGAAATGCATTTCTGAACTATGTAAAGAGTACAAAGACATCTTTTATAGTGATCAGCTTCCTCTAAGCTTCACTAATCAAGTAAAACATTTCATTCGAACAAAAAATGAAGATCCCATTTATGTTAAGCCTTATAGGCAACCTCCGGTACAAACGCAGGAAATTAAAAACCAAGTAGAGAAGTTATTAAAAAATAATGTTATTCGAGAATCCCACTCGCCATGGAATGCACCTGTTCACCTTGTCCCGAAAAAAATGGACGCTTCAGGTGAAACCAAATTCAGAATGGTAATTGACTATAGACGACTAAACGACATTACGACAGACGACAAATACCCTCTACCCAACATTACTGACTTATTCGACAAATTAGGCAAAAGTAAATACTTTACGACTTTGGACTTGGCTAACGGTTACCACCAAATAGAAATCAATGAATCTGACCGACAGAAGACAGCTTTCAGCACAGAAGCAGGCCATTACGAGTTTCTAAGAATGCCATTCGGGCTTAAAACAGCTCCTGCAACCTTCCAGCGTGCTATGGACAACGTCCTCCGAGGACTCCAGGGCTTGCATTGCTTAGTATATATGGATGACATAATTATCTATAGTACTAGCATGCAAGAGCACGTTAAAGACTTAAGATCCATCTTTGACAGGCTGAGGGAAGCTAATTTAAAAGTTCAACTTGATAAATCAGAGTTTTTACGAAAAGAGGTACTATATTTAGGTCACACCATCACCGATCAAGGTCTTAAACCTAATGATGATAAGATCAAGGCAGTTTTGAACTATCCTCTTCCCAAAACTGTGACTGAAATCAAGAGTTTTCTTGGACTTGTAGGTTATTACAGGCGCTTTATCAAGGACTTTGCCAAAATAACGAAGCCCTTGACAAATTGTCTCAAAAAACGAAACAAAATCGTGATAGACCAAAAATACATGGACGCTTTTCATCAGTGTAAGGAACTTCTAACACACGCGCCTTTACTTCAGTATCCTGATCAATCGAAGCCTTTCATATTAACAACAGACGCTTCAGCTGTCGCCCTAGGCGCAGTACTTTCACAGGGTACTATAGGTACTGATCAGCCTATTGCATATGCGAGTAGGACACTCAGTGAAACCGAGATGCGATACAGTACGATAGAGCGCGAACTTTTAGGTGTTATTTGGGCTGTAAAACATTTCAGACCCTATTTATATGGTAACAAATTTACTATCTATACAGACCATCGACCTCTCACTTGGCTAGACTCACTGAAAGAACCAAATAGTAAACTGACACGATGGCGATTGCGTTTGCTAGAGTACGATTTTGAGACTAAGTATAAGAATGGAAAACAAAATACAAACGCCGACGCTTTATCGCGTATTAAGGTAAATATTTTAGACGACGATTCGTCAGACGAATCAATGGAGGTTAACGTAGACGAAAGTGAACAGCGACTTCAAAAACATCTTCAAGACATAACTGACCAAATTATTAAATTAAAAACAGAAAAAGACAGTAAAGACGATGACGAGCCTATAGAAACTATAGTATTATCAGACAATTCTGATACAGAGACGGTTCGCAATGTCCTTGTATCAGAAAAATCATACCCACTTCCGCCGCTTTCAGATAGTTCGGTAGGAACAGTTCATTCAGCTGCAGATCTAGAGTCAAAAGGAATTCCTATATTAAATGAGGCTGTTGATACTAAACCAAACCAAATTTTAGTTTTTACGTGGTTTAGGAAAGAATTACAAGTAAAG
This sequence comes from Hydriomena furcata, assembly GCA_912999785.1. NCBI lineage: Eukaryota > Metazoa > Arthropoda > Insecta > Lepidoptera > Geometridae > Hydriomena > Hydriomena furcata. The sequence goes on from OU538820.1 coordinate 25,586,874, forward strand.
AAAATACCTAGGGAAAAGCAGAAAGTTCTTGAAGTGTTTTTACCTATAAATGACGAGGAATTGGTAAAGCAGTTTCTTAAAGAATACATTAAACCTAAAACAAAGTACTTTATCTATTTCGAAGATGAGCAACATAGAAAAGATTTTAACAGCGTTATTATAAAATTATTCAAGGAAGGCATGGTTGAGTTTTATGAATGCACTAAAAGAGTTATATTTGTGGATGATGAAAATGAACAAAAAGCGATTGTATTAAAACATCATGAAGGAAAAACTTGTCATCGAGGGATAAAAGAAACCATGGTTAGGATTAAAAGAAATTTCTTTTGGCATAACATGCAGGAAATGACGTCAGCTGTAATAAATGGATGTGACGCGTGTCAAAAGATGAAGTATGATAGAAAACCGATAAAACCGACAATTGAATTAACTCAAACACAATCAGCACCATTTCAAGAAATATTTATAGATATTTTTTCGATTGAAAATATTAGCTATTTGACGATCGTAGATGCATTTAGTAAATTAGGACAGGCATTAAAAATTGAAAATAAATCAACACCGGAAGTAATTCGTGCATTGATTAAATACTTTTCAATGTACGGTGTTCCCACCAAAATTAGTTGTGATCCCGGATCTGAGTTTAAAAATGAATTGATAAAAGAATTTGCTGATATGTACAAAATTAAATTACACATCACTACACCAAATAACCCGAATTCGACGAGTATTGTTGAGCGTTTTCATTCAACATTAATAGAGATTTATCGTTTGGCAAAATATGATCAAAAATGTACTGACGCTGCCTCAGTTATGACTTACTCTATAATGGCATATAATAATACCATTCATTCGACTACGGAGTTGACTCCCTTCGAGATAGTATTTGGGCATACGGACTCAAATAAACTATTTGATGGCGACTTTGAAAAGACATACACTCAGCAATTACTAAATGATCACGCAAAACGTACAAAGCACCTGTATCGATATATTTCAGATAGAATAGTAGAAAGGAAACAACAGGTAAGAGGTAAAAGATTAGGTGAAACTGTCGAACTAACGCCAGGTGACATTGTGTACACGAAAGACATTAATACTAGGAAAAGCAAGGACAAACCAAGGTATAAGAAGGCTGTAGTGAAAGGAAACATATATCGAAACGTTGCTTCAATGCAAATAGGAAAGAGAAAGACAAACGTAGCAGTTAAAAATGTAAAACGCCCTCCGCAGGTGGTGCTTGGTCGTAGTGACCCTACTTCCCCAGTACCGAGCGCTTCATCTTCAAAGGATTGAAAACAATCCTGGGATATTACCCGTTAAGGAAGGACAAGCGTTCAAGGAGGAAGATAAGTGGCTTATAGTTAAGATTTTAGATTTAAGCGGTATTAGTAGTGATCTCGACTTTCATACCGTAAAGTATTTAGAATTTATTAGATTAGTGGATAGTCATAAGCCTTTTATAAATGAATTTCTAGGTATAAGGACTCAAGTAGAGTACATACGCGATACATCTGTAGTAAAATTTCGGCAGTTGGTTCCGTCGCATAGGTATAAGAGAGGGTTAGTTAATCCTCTTGGATCATTAATTAAGGCAATTTCCGGAAATCTAGACAACGATGACGCTATTCGATATGACTCTCTTATTTCAAAAATCAGTTCTAAGGAAATGGTTATTGATAAAAAGATAACAATGATCACCAGAATGTTGGATAATTTTGTGAATAGTACAGAAACCTTACACGAAAATATAATTATATTGGATACTAGATTGAAAAATATTGAAGAGCTAATTAAATTTAAAAACTTTCAAGAAAATACCTGTCTTTATTTGACTCATGTTTTCAGTATGTTCGATATGTTTATGAGTATGTTTAGAACTATCTATATAATATTAAATGAAATAGAGACAGCATTGGCATTTAGTAAAGTGTCTGTACTACACCAGTCTATTATAAATTCCACTGAGTTATTGTATCTGTTAAAATCTATAGAGCAAGTAAACCACTTAGTATACGAAGCCGATGAAATTAACTTGTTAAAATTGGAAAGACTTATTAAGGTAAAAGCTTATGTAAAGGAAAACCAGATAACGTTCATATTGGAAGTACCATTGATAGAAAAACATATTTACAGTTATTTTAAATTGTATTCATTACCAATTTATAAAGGTTCCGTAAACAAAACAGTCGTAGTATTTCCCGAATTCCCTTACCTTTTGGTGAAAGATTCGAAGTACCTGCCGGTCGTTAAGCCATGCGAGAAGATTGCAGCGGATAACAATTTCCTGTGCAATGATGACAACCTGGCTCAGTTCCCAACACTGACCTGTGCAGAACAGCTCCTAGAGTTTCAGGAAAACCCTAGTTTATGCATGCCATACGCTGTTGATGTCGAGGACACCAAGGTTCAAAGGATCAGCTTAAACAATTGGATCATTTTTACGCGAAAACCAACCATATTGACGGAGAAATGTAGTCGTGACACTATTAGAGAATCACTGTGTGGTACTTATATACTAACAACGATGGAAAATTGTGAGGTTTACCTGGATGACCACAAACTAAGCTATCATAGAACATTTGCAGATAAACTTCAGTATAGGATAACGCCAATAGTTACCTTACCAGAGCTAAAACCCGGAAATACAACATCATTAGCTACGGTTAACATCAAGAACCTTAACTTAGAAGAAATTAGACATTTTTCTCAAATTCTAAAATTAAAAGAAAGTGAATACAGTGAAAGTGAAAACGAGATCAGTGGCGTAAATATAAAAAGTGTTAGTTTAGGAACTCTACTATTGTACTTAGTTTTAATATTGATTTTCATTGCCTTTATCATTTATCGATATGTGTGGCGAAATCATCTAGTTAAAGCTTCCGCTGAACCAGATAATTTCGCACTTGAGGAGGGAGGAGTTATGCAACCATCCAGTAGTCCCTTCATACGGCACGCGTAAGATTTGCACACGCTGCATTCTTGAAACTGCAGGATGGTCGCCTTATCGCCGACCACCTACGCAGTCTGCGACTGTGAGCTTCTAGTTTGTAAGATGTTTTGATTCATTCGTATTGAGAATAAACTTCGTCTCAGACGTTTCAATTTATTTTATGTTTTTAATTATTTCACGTAAACTTTCGTGAGTTAAAGTTAAAAGTTAGTTTTTAAAAACTCTTATAACGTTCCCGTATCCTTTTCTAGGTGGACTTCTCCGCGCGTCCCTTTGACTGAGCAAAGGGCGCAGTGGATGAAGTCAGGCAGAGGAAAGGAGTTCCTACTCTGTCGGCTCCGAGGAGGAGGCGGGCTCGGTTTGAGCTGCCTCGTGGGAGGATTTACCTTATGCTCCTCGCCTCATGTGGGTTGGGGTCGGGAGTGTAAGGTAAAGGGGCATTGTATGCCTGTGAGTCGGGTCCGGTGTGCACTAACCCTGCCTCCGGACAGGCAACTTTTGTTGCCACCGCTCGAAACTCGGTATCCTGCAAGCAGTGGCGGTCATGTCTCGTAGCTGTTTGTAGGGCTGAGGGCCTTGGCTTAATCGCCCGGGCCGCGAGGAAGAATACCTCACTAAAAAATTACCCGAGGGTAGGCGGCGGTGCAGCGCAGGCTCTAAGCCCTTTTCAGGGCTTGGCTGGACGGAGTTTCAGTCGCTACTGCACCACCCGCTAGGAACCAGCCGACTCTTAGCGTGTAGTAGGCTTCCCCGGCTACAGAGGGCACCAGCCGGGGTGACCGTTTATCCCTCATTATCGTGGGAACTGATTATGGATCTTAAAAACAAAAACAAAACTGACGAAGGAGACTGTAATGGTCGTGAGGAGGAGGAGACGATGGGCGCATCTGCGCGTAGTAACGCCGGGATGGCGAGTAGGAGTAGTGCTGTTGTTACCCTGAGAGGGAAACAACAAGTTGAGTCGGAGAGAGTGTCGTGCGACGACATCTCCTTTTTGAGTGTGGAGTCGGAGTCCGACTCCAGAATCAGCGAGTGCAGCGTCTCGCTGGAGCAGCTTCCTTCCAAGTTTTGGAAGAAAGCGGGTCGAGCGAAGCGGCGGCGTGATGATGGAGAGGTTGCTTCCACGGACGAGGAAGCCTCAGTTTCGCCGAGAACTGCAAATGCCAAGAGAGGCAGAGGTCGCCCCAGTTTAATGGGCAAATATGACGGACAAGCTAGGGCCCAGTCTGAGTCGCTTGCTCTAAAGCGTGACGAAGAACGGCGAAAAGCTGAGGAGGAAGTATCTGCACAAGTGGCAAGCCACATGGCAAACCGCGTGCTTGCTCCTCCTGCGTCAGATGGAGATAACGGCGGGATGGCTCACGACCTTCACAAGCAGGTCTTGGACGCAGCCGACGTTATATGCAAGGTGGCCACAAAGTCCGGCAATCTAAAGGGGACTTTTACAAGGGCACTAAAAGACGCTGCGGCGTCAATTAAAGTGGCAGTAGAAGCGCTTTACGCCACTTCAGTTACTGAAGAAGTAACGAAGCTCAAGGTGGACAATTCTCGCCTTCGTGCGGAGATGGCGGAACTCCGCCAAGAATTAGCTGCGCAAAAGGGCAGGGCGGCAGCGGAGGATGAGTTACCACCAGTGAACGTCACCCGTCCTGCACCACGAGCAAGTCCTCGCGAGGATCAGGAGGAGTTAGCGCGCTCAATCATGCTGCAAGTAGGCAGCATGATTAACGCTAGGTTAGAGGTGTTGGAGGAGCGACTGCTTCCCGAAAAGCCAACCCGCCCTCCTCTGGCTGCGGATAAACGCAGGAAGGCTGCTACTGAGCAAACAGAGCCAGCGGAGAAGCCTAAAGAGGCTCCACCGAAAGCTCCGCAGCCGCAGAAGAAGAGGAATGCTAAGAAGAGCAAGGAAGGTGCTGACGAATCAGCCAAAACGTCTAAGCCTCCGCGAGCGCCAGAGACTGAGACGAATGAGGGCTGGTCCACGGTTACCAAACGCGGTAAAAAGGCGAAAAAACCGGCACCTCAACCTTCAGGTACCAAACGATCGGGAAACGCAAAACCGGCTGCGCCAAAGTTGCGACCACCTCGGACTGCAGCGGTAGTGATCACCTTGCAGCCAGGGGCCGCGGAAAAAGGGGCAACATACGCCGCAATTTTGGCGGAGGCCAAGGCAAAGGTGGACATTACCAGTTGTGGTATCACCAGCATCAAGTTCCGGAAAGCAGCCACCGGTGCTCGCATCCTGGAGGTAGCAGCAGGAGAAGGTAGCGCCGAAAAAGCGGACACCTTTGCACAAAAGCTCAGGGAAGCTCTGGGTGGAGAGGTTGCAAAGGTTTCGAGGCCCATAAAGTGTGCCGAATTTAGAATCCTGGGGCTGGACGACTCGGTGACCAAAACGGATCTGGTCACTGCCATAGCCCAGCGTGGTGGTTGTCCAGAGGAATCCGTCAAGGTGGGAGACATTAAGTGTTCTCTCCAGGGCACTGGAACTGCATTTGTGAGCTGCCCGATGGCTGCTGTCAAAAAGCTCGGAGCAGAAGGCCGCATTCTAATAGGCTGGGTCTCAGCCCGTATCGAAGTTATGCAGCCCAGGCCCATGCGGTGTTATCGGTGCCTGCAGAACGGGCATGTCCGTGCCCAGTGCACAGCCGAAACTGACCGTAGCAGCGAATGCTACCGATGTGGTAGTTCCGGCCACAAGTCGTCGGCATGTTCAGCCCCGCCAAAGTGCTCACTTTGTGCGGCGGCAAACAAGTCCTCGGCGCATCGGCTGGGAAGTAAGAAGTGTGCCCCTCCTAAGTCAAGGAGCAAAAGGGCAAGTAAACCCTCGGGCACAACGTCGGCAGCCGCAAGCTGTCCTCCGTCACAAGCGGGGGGAGAGGAGGTAGTGATGGAAGTCTGATAGGATGGCCCTATGCTTCCTTCAGGCGAACATCAACCACTCCGCCAGAGCTCAGGATCTTTTGACCCAGAGCATGGCGGAGCGGTTGATTAATATAGCAATAGTCGGGGAGCCCTACTTCATCCCACCAAGGGATACCTGGGCAGGGGACAACGACAAGCTGGTGGCCATTGTCACACAGAGCTCCACCGGCTCCCCACCTTTAGCAAATGTCACGAGGAGCAGAGGATGCGTCGCTGCTACTGTGGGCGACCTCGCTGTAGTGGCAGTGTATTTCTCACCCAATAGAGTCCTCGCCGAATTTGAAAGTTTCCTTGTTGAGGTGGGGAACCTAGTCGAAAAATATCGCCCGTTACCCATTCTGGTTGCCGGCGACTTTAACGCCAAATCAGAGGCATGGGGCTCCCCAGCCACCAGTGCACGCGGCGAGGCGCTTTTAGAATGGGCACTGGGAAAAGGCCTCACAGTTTTGAATCAGGGGACGGAGAACACCTGCGTACGGCGAACGGGAGGGTCCATTGTTGACCTTACCTTCGCCAATGCAAGCCTTGTTAGCCGAGTCCAAGGCTGGAAGGTCCTGGTAGGGACAGAGACGCTATCAGACCACCGCTATATAAGGTTCGATGTCAGCACTGGTCCGGAGACAACCAACAGGCTGACACACATCGAACAGCAAAGCGGTGGACCCCGATGGGCTCTGAGTCGTCTAGATAGCACCCTGCTGGCAGAAGCTGCCTTGGTGCAATCCTGGTTACCGGCTGCAGAGGCACCAATCGACGTGCAAATGGAGACAGAGTGGTTCCAAGTTGCACTCACGTCGATTTGTGATGCTGCAATGCCTCGCGCCGGTCCTCCGACCCCCAAACGCAAGGTGTACTGGTGGTCTATAGAACTTGAGGGCCTGCGGGAAACATGTGTAGTGGCGAGACGCCAGTACACCCGCTACCGAAGGAGGCGGAGACGCCTTGAACACGAGGAGGACAGTCTATACGACGCCTACAGGGATGCCAAGAAAGCACTGCAGCTAGCCATTCTCGAGGGCAAAACTGAGGCTAGGGATGAGACGCTAAAGTCCTTAGATCGGGATCCATGGGGACGCCCTTATAAAGCGGTAAGGGGAAAACTACGACCGTGGACCCCTCCGCTGACCAAGGCTCTGGACCCTCCGTTTCTGGAAGAAGTGGTTTCCACTCTCTTCCCCGACAGAGAGGAGCATAACCCACCGCCGATGGCTCCATTCGTCAGGGAGAGCGTTGCCGAGGAGTCCCAAGTGCCGGAAGTTTCCGAAGTCGAGATGAGGATGGCAGTAATGCGTCTTCGCGCCAAGAACACAGCCCCGGGGCCTGACGGCATTCCCGGTCGTGCATGGGCGCTGGCTTTAAAGGCTTTGGGGCCAAGATTGTGTGGCCTGTTTTCCTCATGCCTGAAACAAGGGGAATTTCCGGCACAATGGAAGATGGGCCGACTGGTTCTCCTGAGGAAAGATGGTCGCCAGGTGAGCTCACCCTCTGCCTATCGCCCAATAGTGTTACTTGACGAAGTGGGCAAGCTCTTTGAGCGGATAGTCGCCGATCGCCTGATCGAACACCTTAACTGTGTGGGTCCTGATCTGGACTGCAACCAGTTTGGTTTTCGAAGAGGGCGATCGACGATTGGTGCGATTCTGCAGGTCAGAGACATTGCAGAGGAGGCAGTCTCTCAGGGCGAGGTGGTGCTGGCGGTGTCACTCGACATCGCAAATGCATTTAACACCCTGCCATGGAGCTGCATTAGAGAAGCGATGAGGTACCACCAAATGCCCCTCTACCTTCGACAAATAGTCTCAGACTATCTGGCGGAGAGATACGTGTCTTACGAGGGGAAAGAAAGGTTCTTTCAGCGAAGAATGACGTGCGGTGTTCCACAGGGGTCGGTTCTCGGACCACTCCTGTGGAATATTGGCTACGATTGGGTGCTGCGAGGCGCAAATCTGTCAGGGGTCCAGGTCACATGCTTTGCTGATGACACATTGGTGACGGCCAAAGGCAAAACTTTTAGGGAGGCATCGATCCTAGCTACGGCGGCCGTAGCTCAAGTGGTCAGAAGGATCCAGATGCTAGGCCTAAAAGTAGCCCTAAGCAAATCAGAGGCAATTTGCTTCCACGGACCAAGGAGGAAACCACCAGCCGGCTCCCGTATAGTGGTGGGCGGAGTCAACATCAATGTCGAGTCGACAATAAAGTATCTGGGACTTGTCCTCGATAGTAGATGGAGTTTTCGCCCTCACTTCCAACAGCTGGCACCAAAGTTGACGGGCGCTGCCGCTGCGTTGGGAAGACTACTTCCCAACGTAAAGGGCGCGGGAGTCGGTTGCCGTCGCCTTTATATGGGGGTCGTACGCTCCATGGCGTTGTATGGGGCACCTGTCTGGGCGGATGCCCTGACCAGCCAAAATATCGCCCTGCTACGGAAGCCTCAGCGGGCATTGGCGATCAGGGTAATCAGAGGATACTGCACAATTTCCTCTGAAGCGGCGTGTGTGCTAGCGGGCTCACTCCCTTGGGACCTGGAGGCGGAGACCCTCTCGGCTCTATATTATTGGCGAGAGGAGGAACTGAGTCGAGGTCAGCGTCCAGCACCAAGGGAAGTCGAAGGACGGAGATTGGAGCTCTTCAAAGAGCACTTAGAAGTTTGGCTCGGGAGGTTAATGCAACCAACTGCGGGCCATAGAACTGTGCAGGCGATCCAACCGGTGCTATTGCAGTGGCTGGAACGAAATCACGGAGTACTTACCTTCCGGCTGACTCAAGTCCTCTCTGGACACGGCTGCTTTGGGAGGTACCTGTGTCGTATAGCCGGAAGGGAAGAGACAGAGCGTTGCCACCACTGCAATAGCAATGAAGACACGGCTCAACATTCCCTGGAGGTATGCCCAGCATGGGAACAACAGCGCCTTACTCTACGCGCTGCTATAGGTGCTGACCTTTCCTTGCCTGCCGTAGTACTCGCTATGGTGGACAGACCGGAGGGTTGGCAAGCGATGGCAGATTTTTGTGAGGAAGTTATCCTCCAAAAAGAAGCCGCGGAACGGGAGAGAGAAATCTCGACCGCAAACCCGATCCGCAGCAGGAGAGCAGGGCGACGTAGGAGGCCTAGCCTCCACGCAATACGTCCCCCATAACATAGGCTTTGACGGCGGCACCGGGGGGTGTCCACCGTCCACTATTAAGCCTAGAGGTGGAGGTAGCCGGAGGTCCCGCGCGCCACTCAAGAGAGACTGAGCGAAGAGCTGCTGCTCCAAATTAGAGGAGGTTCTAATCAAGAACCAACGACGCCGGGGCCATGGAAGAATGCGCAAGCGTACCCACAGCACCGGCAATAGTCGTAAAGAAGGACCCCGATGGTTTTTTAGTCGGTATGCCGTCGGTTGCTAGGGTCTCATTAGCCCTAGTAGCTGGCGGAGAGCCCGACATACCCCTTCAGCTCCCCCGAGCTGTTGGGGATGCGTAACGCATTTTACCATCGTTAAAAAAAAAAAAAAAAAAAAAAAAGGTTAGGTTAGGTTAGTTTTGTTTTTTTTTTTTTTTTTTTTTTTTTTTCCCTACCTGTTGCTATTATTTTGCAACATCATTAAATTCTAATTATATTATTACAATTGAGAAAAGCTTAAAGTAGCTTTTTCAGACTATTTAATTTTAACCTATTAATTAATTATTATATTAAACAATTATAAAAAACAATAAGGTGTTCATTGCTTTTATGCAATGATTTGCCCGTTTTAAATAAATTCATAAACAATTCCAGTATATTTTATTACCTTATTTTGAACCCTTAAACAACTTTACAATTGATTTAGGGGGTCAAAAAACAAGACCATAATCCATTGACCTCGTCCACCTGCTCAAACAATAAATAGATTACAACGACTTTCCAATCGATTGCAACCCAAATATCCCCGAGAGCGAACGAACCCAACGGATATGTCCTTAAGCACAATAGTATAAATCACAATATAAATTCAATATAGATTTCCTTAAATTATTATATTATTCTAATTATTTTTATCATTATTAATCACAAATAAATACAATGCATACAGTTTATAAAATAAAATATTCATTACGTTATTGAATGTCAGTGTCACTTTGACAGCAAAGTGACATTGACATACACAAAAATAATTAATAATTTCGATTGCAACCCAAATATCCCCGAGAGCGAACGAACCCAACAGATATGTCCCTAAGCACAATAGTATAAAATCACAATATAAATTCAATATAGATTTCCTTAAATTACTATATTATTCTAATTATTTTTATCATAATTAATCACAAATAAATACAATGCATACAATTTACAAAATAAAATATTCCTTACGTTATTGAATATCAATGTCACTTTGACAGCAAAGTGACATTGACATACACAAAAAATATACCTATGCTGTCATAAAATTCTATAATTTTCAAATTTTCCCATTTTCTAACAGATAATTCAATCATTCAATAATAATTCAATAAATCAATTAATTTAGTGTGAAACAAATTAGATTTTCTAATAAGTGCTTAAAATTAAACTCAAAAAACAATCACCAAACAAAGAAACAACAAGATAACAATCATTCCAGGAAAGAATTGTTTTCCTGACCAATTCTGCGAAGAACGGTCTTCGCATAATTGAGAAACTTCAGTCTGCAATCATCATCACCCATTATTGCACTCAAACTATCTAATCTTATATCTACATCCATTGCGCTCTCACAGTCATACCTGGCTAAGTTAAACTTAGGACAGTCGATCAAAAGATGTTGTACGGTTTGTGAACAGTTAGAACCACAAGAGCACAATGGAGATTCACTTAATCTAAACCTATGTAAATAAAATTTAAACCCCCCGTGACCAGTGAAAATTTGCGCTAAAAAGTTGTCCATAGTGATAGTCCTTAGTATTTTATGAGCCGCTTTGACATTATTGAAAAACAATTTTGTTGTAGCTCCAGTTGTGGCCGACTCGTAGGTGTGCTGCCATTCTTCTACAGAGTTAAGCCTGATGGAGTACTTAGCAAATGACAACGGAAACTTGTCGTACTTGGGTTGCTGTCTATTATTCAATGCCGCATACTTGGCAAGTTCGTCTGCCCTCTCATTTCCTATTATACCACAGTGAGCCTTGACCCAAAACAAGGTAACCTCTCTTCCTGTTCTAATTATATTTTCAATACGGTCCCTTATTTCCACCGCCATAGGATTTACAGTGTTTGGGTCACTTATTGACTCTAGTCCTGACCTTGAGTCACTAGCGATGCTGCATGTTAATTCATTCCTTTTGTTTACGATTTCCAGTGCCCGCAGTATCGCCGCCAATTCAGCCTGAAAGACACTGCAAAAGGCCTCTAGCCGAAAACTAGCATGCTGAACCTCCGCACCCCCAGCCCAACAGGACACTGCAGCACCAACCTTTCCCTCCAGCTTGCTGCCATCCGTGTAGAGAACGGGCCCACGATCTACAAGAACATCTGCATCCTCCTGCGAACCGATAAGCCCGAACTCGACACGTTTTCTCTCAGCCGGATGAGGCAGGAAAAATGGACTTCTTCTAATCTCCACGCTTCGACCAGGCAAACAGGAAAGTGGTTCGCCTCTCTTTATTCTATACAGTTCTGCATGCTCTCTAACCCTTATCGGCAGTGGTAGTACTCTAGCAAGCACCAAACATGACACCAATGAAACAGTGTGATGAGACTTGCTGATCTTAATAGCAAAAGATCTGGTTAGGCTATTCAGCAACTTCTCAACATAAACCCGTTTAGAGATGTCAGCCCAGCAACTTGCAGAGTACAAGACCGTTGGCTCAACCACGGCTATGTAGATTAGTCTCAGAATATCGGAGTTAAGACCCCACTGTGCTCTAGCTGCTCTTGAGACTACTTTATAGAAGGCTATAGCCTTCTTTATGATCAACTCAAGATGCTTCCTAAAATTAAGCAGCGGGTCAATGGTCAACCCTAATATTCTGAGACTATCCCCATAGCTCAACTCAGCACCTGCCATCTCCAGTCTTGGGGTATGAAATCTAATCTTGCGGGTAATCAATATAGCCTGAGTTTTACCCGGGGCAAACCTAAGTTTCAGCCTCTCCCCCCACCGCATGATTATCTCCAGAGCCCGGTTGACAGTCTCCTCTAGCTCTCTCCCATCAGCCGCGGCAGCCACCATGAGGATATCATCGGCAAAGGCCTGCACCCGAACTCCCCCGTACTGCGTCTGCTCTAACAAGGGGTCCAGTTGAATATTCCAAAGGATCGGTCCGCATGTGGAACCCTGTATGCAGCCCTTGTTAGTGGATCTTTCCACAGTCTCTCCCGCATAGCGCAGCTTTATCTTGCGATCATGCAAGTAGTCGAGGATGAGACGCACCAAGCCCGGATCAACCTCCTTAGCGTACAGCTCATTAATAATAGCCGGCCACCACGCGTTATCAAACGCCCCTTCTATATCCAGTGACACCATGACCACTATCTTCTTCCCTTCCAGGTTACTTCGGACCATGGCCATGGCGTCAAATAGGGCGTCTTCAGTACTACGCCGTGGTGTGAACCCATATTGCATCGGGCTCAATCTGCCACTACTGCCCAGCTGCCACTGCAGCCTGTTCACAAACAGCTTCTCCAGCATCTTCCCCAAAACCGGCAGTAGTCCAATTGGTCGGTAAGATTTAGGTTTGGAATAATCATCCTTTGCCGGTTTGGGGATTACCCTTATAGTGGCCGTCTTCCACAGTCGCGGGAAACATCCCCACCTCAAGCACTGCGAGAACAAAGCTAGAAGTAGGCCCTTGTTACAAACGTAGGCTCTCAGGCAGATGTCTAGCGTAAGCCCATCCCCTCCTGGAGCCTTCTTAGGACTCATGGCTCTTGTGACTGCTTCCAGCTCTGTTCCTGTGAACGCGACGACATCCATCACCTCTTCCCTGGTAGCAGCGGCCAGCCGAACAGATTCCGCTCTGAGGAGCCTCTGCTCGTCCGTATCCGAGTCCGCTTCATCCCGCGGAAAGAAGGTGTCGGCCAACAGTGACGCCGAGTCCCGCTCGTTCATTGTGGTCCCGTCGGTGGCTTCGAGCAATCTGTCTTGAACCCGAACGGAACAGGCTTTCATTATGCGGTAGGATCTCTCCCAAACCGTCTCCTGCTTCTCCCCTGTGCAGAACTCCTTCCAGCTCTTGGTTATAGCGGACTCGATGGCTTTTTTGTAATCAGCTTTAGCCTCCAAGTACTGGTCCACTACAACCCGCTTTCTGTGCACATTGGCCTTGGCGATCCTCCTTCTACAACGCACCATCTCCGCCTTGATCTGGACCAGCTCCGCTGTCCACCACTTGCAGGCTTTGCCAACCCTCTTGCGAGGCAATTTGGGTATTGCCTTCTCGCAAGCGCCAACAATGCACCCGGTGTACTGCTCCGCAATACGATTCACTCCCTCACCATCTTGAACTTCTCCCACCGCTTCCTCCAAGTTAAGTCTGACGAATTCCCGCTCAAGCTCCATTCGAAAGTCGGTCCAATCTGCCTTGACTATGTTGTACTTCCTAGTGCTGTTATTCTCACCCTCAGATGCCGATTCCTGCCTCGTGTGTAATCGAAGGGTGAATGATATAGGCCGATGGTCGGACAGAGCGCAGCGCCTTTCTTCAACCCTCCAGCTACTGACTCCAGCCAGCAACGAAGCAGAGCACGCCGTGACATCAATGATGCTCGTGCATGCCTGGCCCGAACGATAGGCAAAGTAAGTAGGCTTGTCTCCCTGGTTAACTACTTCAAGTCCCAACTCAGCGAACATTTCCATAACAGCCAGACCCCTCTCATCCTCCTCGCTGCAACCCCACCACTGACTCTTGGCATTGAAGTCTCCAGCTATAAGTACTCCATCAGCTCTCATGTTTTGCACGATCCTTTTGATTTTAAAAATGTAATTAAATAAATCTAATTCCTTATCTAAATAAACACTAATTAAACCTATTTTTAAATTATCAATTTTAATAATAATCCCCAGAATGTCTTGACTAATAAATTTTGAATTTTCCACATAACTAATATTAGGATCGGTGATGATGATTGCAGACCGAACGGGATTGTCAACAGTACCGGCCGCGCTCTGAACAACTCTGCACCCGGTAGGAACCGACATGCAAGCTTTGGCTCCCACATAAGGCTCTTGGACCAACAAAACCTGCACTCCCCCAACCGTGGCCTCCCTCATGCACTCATACGTAGCCGCCCTTCCCCTACCTAAATTGTATTGCCAGAGCTTGATGACACGTTGAGAGGTAGGTTCGGTGCCCTCAGCAATACCTAACGGCTAGCCTAGCTATCCGATCCCACCTTCTCCACTCCGGGCAGTTATAGCTATAGGCGGGGTGGTCGCAGTCCGAGGCACGCCTGGTCGCCATACAATTGGTGCAATGCGGAGCCCCTTCGCGATTGGGACAATCCCTGGTGTCGTGAGTTCCCGCGCAGTGCCCGCACTTTGGCTCGTGAGCCTTGCAGTCTGCCACCCTATGCGAGAAGCCAAGACACCTGTAGCATTGGATTAGAGGCGACTGATCCACCGCGTACACCATCTGATACCCCAATCGTACCTTCCGGTCCCTTAGAGCCCCCCAAACCGTCGGACTAACCTGGACAACTATGTTATTTAGCCCGGCATTCCTCCCCCTAATTCTCCTGACCACCCTAACGTTCCCCTTATCTTTTTCAGAAACGTGCTGGAGCAAGCCGCTCTTCTGCTGAACGAGTGCTTCGATGACCTTGGCATCACTGAGCTCGGAGATGACCCCCCCGAGCCGAAGAAAGGGGTTCTTACCCCTTGGCTCCGTCACAGTGAAGTCATCCCCCAGCCCCTTGATAGCCTCGCCCATCTTCGCTCGCTCGCTCTCCGATTCCAGCGAGATAGCAACTCGGCTGTTTTTGCACTTTCTGACCCCATTAACTCCCACCCCCAAACCTATCACATCTATTCCCTTTTTTATTGCAGTGATAATGTGGTCACCGGTTTGAGTCGGGTCTTTCGACTCAACAATTATGGGGAATCTATTTCCCACAGCTGCAGCGTACGAGAATCGGGTCTGGTGGGCCCCCACCGAAGTCCCCTGAATCCCAGTTCCGTCGCCCGGACTCTGATCGACAAGCCGAGACCTCTCCGCGTACTCCGCTCGGGAGTAAACGGGAGTCCCGACTCCGGACTCAACGAAATCAGGAGCGAAGGCTACCCCAGTCGGCTTAAGTTGGCGGCACTCCTCTCTCAGAGCGCGCACTTCCTCCACCAATCTGTCCACCTTATCATTATTATTATTATGACCCTCTATCCCATCCGCCCTCAGCACTCCACCATCCTGCGCATGCGCATCCTTAATCTCTTGTACGATCCGACGCGTGGCCTCGGCCTCCTTGACGGTCCTGGCACTAGTTCGCCGGAGCTCGTCCAGATTGGTCTGCATGTACATATGTAGGCCCTCTAACTTACCCGAATGCAACTTTTGTTGAAGGGCACTACGTCTCTCAGCGTCAGCCTTACACCTCTCCTTCTCAGCGATGTGTCGACTGCGGGAGTCGGTGAGTCGAACGACCATCTCGTACAACCCGTTGAGCCCCGCCATAAGAGCCTCCTTGATGTCCCTGTTGAGGTTGCGGGACCTTTCTAACTCCGCTATTGTTTTTTTCAGGAGCAGATTAGCTATCCGTGGGGCCTCGTGAATGGGGCCACCCTCTCCCAGAGACATCATGGAAAGCTCCAAGAACTGGCATTGGTTAGGTTAGGTTAGGTTAGGTTAGGTTCCACGAACCTCTAGGAATGGAGTTCCTACAGGCGCAGAGGTGATACTGCGACGTGGCGCGTCCCCGGGCTGCGGATAGGGGTAGCCGGTACCGAGTTCGGTACCGGTAACCGGTGTGTTGTTGCACACCGGCGCGGACAAAACACGAAGATAGGGAGGTAGGGGGTGGGGAAGGCTTCTCCGCGCGTCCCTTTGATTAGCAAAGGGCGCAGTGGATGAAGCAGGACGTGCTCGGTGAGCAACAGCCAACCGAGTAGGGAATAGAGGGGGTGCTCTATTGCCAGCGTCCAGGGTAGGACAAGATGATGGATGATAGAGATGAGGGATGATAGAGATGAGGGATGGTAGAGAGAGGAGGCGGACTTGCCCGTCGGGGAGACCGGAGTGCCACGCCGGTCAGGCCCCAGGCGGGTGAGGGAGAGGACGCTAAACCTCTTTAAAAAATGGCACAGGAAGAAAACCTCTTTAAAAAATAACACCTCCTGGGGGAGATCGGTGTCGCCACGCCGATCTGGACCCGTGGGGGCGGAGAGGATGGAGGGGAGGCGACAGTGGGTGCCTGCCTAGAAGGATGGATGATAGAGATGAGGGATGGGTGCTCTTCCTGAAAGTCGGGTAGGTGTCTTGGCTTGTTGATCGCGGCGGGGAGCCATGATTGACTTGCCTTGACGCCAATTGCCCGATTAGTAGGGAGTGAGGCCAACCAAGTGGGTGGGATTAGAACACGGCTGATCCCACCCAGGGAGGGGCCCCCGCGACGGGGCACAGACTGGCGGCTTGGTGACTTCATCGTGGTTTGGTCGATGCACTTGCCTAGCTGCCAGTTATTAGGAAGGTAGTGAGGCCTCTTATAGGCCTCCGTATGGAAGGGAATGGTAGATGAAGGTGGGAAGGTCTGCCGAGGGTGACGATGCGTCGATCAGTGAGTGGTTAACCCACCACTTGATCGACGAGTCGTCATCTCTGCGGCGGAGAATGTAAGGGATGGGAATGTGAGGTGATGGATGCAAGACGGGAATGGAGAGGAAGAAAACCTCAGTAAAAAATTACCAGCGGCAGGAGATCTGAGAGTGATGGGACGGTGTACGCACCGTCTCCGCAACTCTCCTCCTCCTGGCGATCATGCGATTTGCCGGGAGCGAGGCCGCCGAGTGGGATCCTTTCGATCCCACTCTGGGATGGAGGGGAGGCGACAGCGGGTGCCTGCCCCTACACGGGATGGTGACTGGTGGCCGTTCTGGCTTTTGGCCTTGCCACCAGTCGTGGAGCGGAGTTCGGCGTTGCCGACTCTGCTGTTTGGGTCCGTGAGTGGCTGAAGTGGGGGCTTCGGCTGCTCGCTTGTGGACCCCGGGAGGGCGATGGCACTTAAGTTAGTGCTGTCGTGAGCTCCGCGTACGTAGTGCGCGGGACCGGGCGTGGCAGTGGGTGTCATTCCCGGGACGATGCTCCTAGCAACGATGCGAGAGGGGCACCGGTGCGTTCCGTATGGAGATCCCGGAGCCCCTCGACATGCATCGAGGCTGGCCATCGGGCGTTTTTAGTGAGTCGTCGAGTGCAGAGTGCTCGACAACCTCACATAACCTAGTTTGCCGTCCCCTGGACAAACTAGGTATCTGGTTGCAGATTTTACCGCCCGTAAAGCAAAAAAAAAAAAAAAAAAAAAAAGGTTAGGTTAGGTTAGGTTAGGTTAGGTTAGGTTAGGTTAGGTTAGGTTAGGTTCCACGAACCTCTAGGAATGGAGTTCCTACAGGCGCAGAGGTGATACTGCGACGTGGCGCGTCCCCGGGCTGCGGATAGGGGTAGCCGGTACCGAGTTCGGTACCGGTAACCGGTGTGTTGTTGCACACCGGCGCGGACAAAACACGAAGATAGGGAGGTGGGGGGCGGGGAAGGCTTCTCCGCGCGTCCCTTTGATTAGCAAAGGGCGCAGTGGATGAAGCAGGACGTGCTCGGTGAGCAACAGCCAACCGAGCAGGGAATAGAGGGGTGCTCTATTGCCAGCGTCCAGGGTAGGCAAGATATGATGGATGTTAGAAGATGAGGGATGGGTGCTCTTCCTGAAAGTCGGGTAGGTGCCTTGGCGACTTGATCGTGGTCTCGATGACATGATTGACTTGCCTTGGTACCAATTGCACGATTAGTAGGGAGAGAGGCCACGGTATGAGAGATGAGGGAATGGGTTCTCTTCCTGAAAGTCGGGTAGGTGTCTTGGCGACTTGATCGTGGTCTTCTCGCACATGATCGACTTGCCTTGGCACCAATTGCACGATTAGTAGGGAGTGAGGCCAACCAAGTGGGTGGGATTAGAACACGGCTGATCCCACCCAGGGAGGGGCCCCCGCGACGGGGCACAGACTGGCGGCTTGGTGACTTCATCGTGGTTTTGGGCGATGCACTTGCCTAGCTGCCAGTTAATAGGAAGGTAGTGAGGCCTCTTATAGGCCTCCGTATGGAAGGGAATGGTTGATGAAGGTAGGAAGGTCTGCCAAGGGTGACGATGCGTCGATCAGTGTGTGTCAACCCACCACTTGATCGACGAGTCGTCATCTCTTTGGCGGAGAATGAAAGGGATAGGAATGTGAGGTGATGGATGCAAGACGGGAATGGAGAGGAAGAACACCTCAGTAAAAAATTACCAGCGGCAGGAGATCTGAGAGTGATGGGACGGTGTACGCACCGTCTCCGCAACTCTCCTCCTCCTGGCGATCATGTGATCTGCCGGGAGCGAGGCCGCCGAGTGGGATCTTTTTGATCCCACTCTGGGATGGAGGGGAGGCGACAGTGGGTGCCTGCCCTACCGGGATGGTGACTGGTGGCCGTTCTGGCTTTTGGCCTTGCCGCCAGTCGTGGAGCGGAGTTCGGCGTTGCCGACTCTGCTGTTTGGGTCCGTGAGTGGCTGAGGTGGGGGCTTCGGCTGCTCGCTTGTGGACCCCGGGAGGGCGACGGCACTTAAGTTAGTGCTGTCGTGAGCTCCGCGTACGTAGTGCGCGGGACCGGTCGTGGCAGTGGGTGTCATTCCCGGGACGATGCTCCTAGCAACGATGCGAGAGGGGCACCGGTGCGTTCCGTATGGAGATCCCGGAGCCCCTCGACATGCATTGAGGCTGGCCATCGGGCGTTTTAGTGAGTCGTCGAGCGCAGAGTGCTTGACAACCTCACATAACCTAGTTTGCCGCCCCTGGGCAAACTAGGTATCTGGTTGCAGATTTTACCGCCCGTAAAGCAAAAAAAAAAAAAAAGGTTAGGTTAGGTTAGGTTAGGTTTTTTTTTTTTTTTTTTTTTTTTTTTTTTTTTCTCGTTCCTCTGAAGAAATAACAGAGACTGTTTTTGCTTTATTTCTAATCTACGGGGGGATACAATTGTCTGACCCTTTTTGGGTCGAAAGGAAGCTTATTTCATTTTACTACTTTATCTTACTTACTAACATTTCTGGGGGAATGGGGTAGGGGAATAATTTTTCAGCTAATATCTACTACATTTTTAACTTTTTCTTATATCTAGCGATTACATAATATTAATTTAACCTATTTTATTTTTGAGACAATTCTTATTATAGACTATGTTCTAAGTATTATTTACACATATATGTTTTATTATTCTATTTGACATCTTTGCTGTCCTAATATATATCTTAAATATATATTTTACAACAAATTTATACATCCATTACTTGTTTTTATCTATTACCTTATTTGCTATACTTATACAATATGCAATAAACCTATCCCTGTTGTTTTTGTCTGTCATAATGTCTTTTGTCACGTCTGAGTTTACAGTCAAGTCAAGTTCTTGTTCAAGCTCGTACCTCTCTCTACCATAGGCCGGACATTCAAACAGTACATGTGCGACGGTTTCGGGTATGTTGGAATCACAGATGCATGATGGGCTTTCCTTACACTTGAACCTGTTCAAGTATTCTGAAAACCCACCATGCCCCGTCATGAGCTGTGTCAGTACTCCAGTCGGCTCTATCTTTTTTAGTATCCTAAAAGCCTTTACCGCGTCGGGGAAAAAGATTTTTGTAACGGCAGCTGTGTCGCCCGTCTGGTACCTCCGGTTCCATTCGTCAAGCGTTCCCATGCGGGTTTGTCGCTTGACGAATGAGATCGGGCATTTGTCATATACGGGCCGCGTTTTAATATTGAGTGCCGCGTCCTTGGCTAGTTGGTCCGCCCTCTCATTTCCCTCCAGCCCCGCGTGTGCCTTAATCCAAAATAGAGATACTTTTTTGTGCTTGTCTTTACTGGCTCTAAGGTTTTTGCGAATCGCTACCGCTAAGGGGTGGGTGGAGGCCTGGTTTGTGATTGTCTCAAGCGACGACCTTGAGTCGCTGTAGATACCGAAGCTAGTTTCGGAGCTCTTAAGGATCTCCGTAGTTGCTTTGCATATGGCCAACAATTCCGCCTGGTAGACGGTGCAGTAGGACGACAGTTTAAATTTTTGGGATTTGGTTTCTTCATCATTGGTCCATATGGACAATGATGCTCCCACCTTTCCCTCAATTTTGCTGCCGTCCGTGAATAACTTAACTGTTTGGTTGCTGTGGTTATTCACCTGCTCTTGGTCCGCCAGACATATGAATTGAAGGTCCATATGCTCTACCGGATGTGGAGTATCTGAGAACCGGACCATACTTTCCACCTCCCTATCTCCTAGGTCTGGCCGGGACACTCCCTTTCTTGCTTCGTACAGGGCTGCTGCCTCTTGTATTCGAAGGTCGAGAGGGAGTATTCCGGCCAGCACTAGTGCCGAGTTTAGGGAGACGGTGCGGTACGCTTTACACAGCTTCTGGGCAAATCCTCTTTGGACCACATTCAACTGTTTTTGTATGCCCAGTTTCTTTGCTGCTGGTGCCCAGACGCTGGCTGCGTATAGTATGATCGGCTCTACCACCGAAACGTATATGGTGCGTATGACCTCGGGGTGGAGACCCCAACTGATCCTAGCGGCTCTAGACAGGCGCTTGTAGAGGGCCAGGGCCCTCTTACAAACGCTGGCTGCATGGCTATTAAAAGTTAGTTTGTCGTCGATGATGAGCCCCAGGATCTTAAATTCTTTCGACATTCCAATGTCGATCCCGCCCATGCTCAGGTGCGGGGTGTCAAATTTAAGCTTCCGCGTGATAACCATCGCATTGGTTTTATGCGGCGCGAACTTTAGTTTGTTTTTGACTCCCCACTCCTGGACATAGGCGAGAGCGGCATTGGCTTGTCGCTGCACCTCAATGGCCGTTTCCCCATCAAACACGAGCACCACATCGTCAGCGAATGCTTGGCAATAGTCACCCCGTTCTTCTAGTCCTTTCAGTAATGGATCGAGCAGCAAGTTCCAGAGAATTGGTCCCCCGATCGACCCCTGGACGCAACCTTTGGTGGTTCCTCTGGTGACTTCTTCACCCGCATATCTGACCTTAACCTTCCTGTTTTCCAGGTAACTGTCCACAACCCTCCTGACATTTACCGGACATCTTTCTTCAGCCAGGCGTACTTTAATGGCGGGCCACCAGGCGCTGTCAAAGGCTCCCTCTATGTCCAATGACACCATAGTTATAAGTCTCTTTTGTTTCAGTTTTCCGCGTATGTATTTCACCAGAACATAGAGGGAGTCCTCGGTGCCTCTTTGGGGCATGAACCCATACTGGTTTTCGCTCAGCCTTGGGAGAATGTACCACTTTATTCTGCCCACCATCATTTTTTCCAGGATTTTCCCCATCACTGGCAACAGTCCAATCGGCCTGTACGACTTGGGTTCTGCGTATGTTTCCTTCCCTGGTTTTCTGAGGATAACTACGGTCGCCTCCTTCCAGATGTTCGGGAAGTGGCTAAGTTCCAGGCACTTGTTTGCCAGTGATAGGTAGAGTTCCGGGTCCTGTGCAATCGCGTGTCTGCAGATGTCGGATGTTAGGCCGTCTGAGCCTGGAGCCTTTTTGGGATTGAAGCTGTCCACCGCGTATTTCAGCTCTTCGGAAGTAAATGGTGGATCATGACAACCATCATCCAGCTCATTTACTTCTTTGGCTTCGGTTCTTGTACGCTGGTGGTCGGCGTTATCCTCCTCTTCCTTGTCTTCGGGGTAAAAAGTTTCGGCCAGCAAGGTTGCAGACTCTTTTCCGCTCAGGACCTTTCCTCCCTTTACCAAGGGCAGATCCTCCTGTCTTTTGGTTGTCCTACCTATGACGCGGTATATACCCTCCCACATCCCTTCCTTCTCCTGCTTCCCACAAAACTCCTTCCAACTCTCCACCTGTGCCATCTTGGCTTCATTCTCATACTTCTCTTTTGCTTGCAGGTACTCATCGACGACCTTCTGCCTTCGGACCGGCGCTGCACAGCGGATTCTTCGTCTCTTGGTGGAGACGTCCTTCTTCAACTTGGCGAGCTCTTCAGACCACCACGGTAAGGTAAGTTTCTCATTATGTTTTTGTTTTGGGATGCTGTGATTGCTTGCTTTTGTAATGATATCTGTGTATGACTCTATTTTCTTTTCTAATTCTAGTTTATCTTTAATTTCCAAAATTTTCTCTTTCTTGAGATTTTCCTCTACTAGCAATTGGGCCAGTTTCTCATGAAACTGGCTCCAATTTGCTTTCTTGCTATTAAATATTCTTGTTGTTCTGTTTATGCTTATTCCTTTACTTTTTGTGAGTCTTACGTTGAATGTGATGGCATTGTGGTCTGAGCTTATCATGCCTGTGTTGATTCTCCAGTCCTCCACCAAGTTGAGCATCTCTACCGTGCAGATTGTTACGTCTACGAAGCTGGTGTAACGTTTGTTTCCTCTGATGGTGTCAAAGGTTGGTATATCGCCTTCGTTGAGTACCTGCATGCCCATCTCTTCTATTGTGCCAGCCGTTTCTTCACCCCTAGTATCCACCACCTCACTTCCCCACCATGTGCTTTTGGCGTTTGCGTCACCCCCCATTATTATTCTGCACGATCCGACCTCTCGCTCAATTCTCTTCAACTGCTCCAGGTATGGCTCTATTTGTTGCGGCTCCGGCTCAAAGTAGAAGGAGACCACTACGATCTCCCAGGCACTAGTTCTTACTTTTACCACGACGATGTTATTCGTGGTAAGATCCGGGCACTGGGTGACGTCCATATCATGGTCGAAGACCGCGACTGCTGCCTTTATGGTCCCGTCACCCTGGTTTGTGCACTGGAAGATCCGCACCCCCCTGTAGTCTCTCATCCTACCTAATGCCCCTATGTATGGCTCTTGTAGGAGCGCGAAGGCTGCTTTCTTTTCGGTAGCCTCAAGCATTAGTTCCTGCGTTGCTAGTTCCTTTCTTTGCAAATTTGCTTGGACTACCGAGTAAGCCTTCGTGCTGGTTGGAGCAGCTGGTGTTCTGCCGGGGACCACTTTAGCAATACGCTACCGTGGCCCTGGCCAATGCATCCCACTTTCTTCGGATCGTGCACTCCTGGCTGAACGCACTGTGGTCTACTCTGTCCATCTTGGCATGCGTGCAGTTGCAGCAGACAGGAGCTACATCTGCAAGCCAATCTGCACACTCCGTTTTCATATGGGGTCCCCCGCAATGGCTGCATTTCGCGGTTGTCTCCTTGCAGAAGCGCCTGCCATGTCCATATCCCAGGCAGAGCGAGCACTGGACCAGGGGTGACTGGTCTGCTGCTCTTACCCTTTGCAGATCGATAAGGACGGAGCCCACTTCCGTTATCCGCTGCCATATTTTCGGGGAGACCCTCAGTATGATATGCTGGGTGTGGGGGTTTCTTGTGCGTTTTTTATACGCTATCTCTACTTTGCAGTCTTTGCTTCCGTCGAGGATGTTCTTATTTTGGTTCCTCAGGGCGGTAAGGACATCTTCGTCGCTGTTATACGTGAGCACGTCCCTGAGGATGACCAAGGGGTCTTTATTCTTCATTTCCTCGACTTTTAGATGCTTCTCTTCGCTTTTAAGTCTCTCTTTGATCTTTTCCCTTTCTTCTTTTGTTCTACATCCCACTATTACTTTTCTATCTTTGGCTTTCCTGATCTTTTCAACGGCTATACCTCCTTCTTTTGCATTCACCACCTTTCTAATTCGGTTTAGGACTTCTTCCCCCGATTCGTCTTCGTTTTTGGCGGTGACAACCACCGAATGCAGCGCGGTCTGCTCAGGGAGCTGCCTCCTGGTGGGTGCCGCTGCTACACTCGCGTAGGATAGCCGTTCCTGCGTCTCTTGGTGCCTCTCTATTGTTTCTTTTAGCTTTTCCATCTTGGAGTTGTTTTCTTGTAGCTGTTTTGTGTGCTCTTCTAGCCTTCTCATCAATTCTGTGTTATCCACCCTCTTTTCCTTTCCTTGCTCTGTTTCGACTTCCTTCTCTTTTCCATCTTCTGGCTTTACAGGTGTCTTACTCTTCCCTAGCCCTTTTATGTTTTCCGACTCCTTGACCAGTTGGTAGAGTCGTTCGATCGAGTTCGTGACCTCCGTTTTGATTTCGGCTTTCAGGTTCCTGGAGTTTCCTAAATGCAGTTTGGCCTTCGTCACACAGGTTAGGTTAGGTTAGGTTAGGTTAGGTTAGGTTCCCTAAGAAGGGCAAAGCGCAGGCGCCGACCCGGCCTGCCGCTGCGACCGCCGCCGCCCCTAAGGCAGGGACCTCGGCGGCTGAGGAGGGAGGTGCAATGTCCGATTGATGGATAGGGTCGAACATTGCATCCTCCAGGCGAACACCAACCACTGTAAAAAAGCCCAAGATCTGCTAACGCAGATCATGGCTGAGTGGTTGGTGGACGTGGCGGTGGTCGCCGAGCCGTACTCGATTCCCAGCCGTTGGCTGGGTGATCGGGACGGCTTGGTGGCATTGGTGTCGCGGTCTTCCACAGACTCCCCTCCCCTCTCGCTCTTAGAGAGGGGACCGGGATACGTGGCCGCCGCGTGGGGAGAAATAGCCTTAGTGGGCGTGTATTTCTCCCCAAACCGCTCTCTCCAGGACTTCGAGGACTTCCTCGCAGTCCTGGCAGCGGTCGTGGGAAGGGCGGCGCCGCGCCAGGTCGCCGTCATGGGCGACCTGAACGCCTGGTCGACGGCCTGGGGCAACCGGGCCTACGACCAAAGGGGCCGCCCCGTCGAACTCTGGGCGGCTTCGTCCGGTCTGTCCCTCCTCAACAGAGGGACAGTTCAGACGTGTGTGCGGAGACGGGGAGGGTCAGTGGTGGACGTCTCGTTCGCCACCCCCGTCTTGGCCGCCCGCGTCGTGAACTGGCGGGTGGAGATGATGGAGACACTGTCGGACCACAGATACGTGCGGTTCGACATCTCCATCAGCCCCCGGACGACGGCCCCCTCGGGCCGATCATCCTTCCCGCGGTGGGCCCTCACCCGCCTCGATCGCGAGGCGGCTAAGGAGGCGGCGTTCGTCCAGGACTGGCTCGCGCCTCCTGTTCAAGTCCTGGACGTAGACTCCGCGGCGGCCGAACTCCGGAGGTCCCTGACCGAGGTATGCAACTCCAGCATGCCTCGGTCTCGACGCCCGCCCCCCCGTCGCGCCGTGTATTGGTGGTCGGAGGAGCTGGCGGGGCTCCGGGCTGCCTGCGTGGCGGCAAGGCGGGAGTACGCGCGGAGTCGGCGGCGCAGCCGGCGAGACCCCGAGGAGGAGGACCGTCTCTACGCCTCTTATGTAGAGGCAAAGACGGTCCTCAAGTCAGCAATGACCGCCGCTGAGGACGCGGCGCGAGCTGAGATGCTGGAGGGTCTCGACAGGGACCCGTACGGGAGACCATACAAGGCGGCGCGGAACAAACTGCGCCCCTTTGGTCCCCCCCTAACGGAGTCCCTGGAGCCGGCATTGCTGGATGGGGTGGTTCGGTCGTTGTTCCCGGCCGGAACCGACTTCACCCCACCAGCAATGGACCCTCCGCGGAGTGCGCCGGAGGAGGGAGCCCCCCCACCGGTCACGGCGGAGGAGCTTGCCGCGGAGGTTCTTCGCCTCCGCGCCAAGAAGACGGCTCCCGGGCCGGACGGCGTCCCCGCGCGGGTGGTGGCCATTGCCGCCACCCAGATGGAAGGGAGGTTTCGGGACCTCTTCGGTGCGTGTCTCGCATCGGGGAGGTTCCCGAAACCTTGGAAGGAGGGGCAACTGTGCCTCCTTCGAAAGGAGGGCCGCCCGGCAGACTCCCCCTCGGCATACCGGCCCATCGTACTGCTCGATGAGGTCGGTAAGATGTTCGAGGGGATAGTCGCCAGCCGGCTAAATGGCCACCTGCTGGAGGTGGGGCCGAACCTGTCGAACGCCCAATTCGGTTTCCGAAGAGGGCGTTCGACAGTGGACGCGCTGGCCCAGCTCAAGGGCCAAGTAAAGGAGGCCGTGGAGGCAGGTGACGGAGTGTTGGCTGTGTCTTTTGACATAGCCAACGCCTTCAACTCCGTCCCCCACTCCACAATACTTGAGGCGCTCCGCTACCATGGAGCGCCTCAGTACCTGCGGGGCCTCCTGGCCAGCTATCTGGAGGACCGAGCGGTCCTCCTGATAGACAAGGCTGGCCAGATGCGGCGGTACGGCGCGGAGTCCGGTGTTCCACAGGGGTCTGTCTTAGGACCGCTCCTGTGGAACATCGGTTTCGACTGGCTCCTGCGGGGAGCTCTCCTCCGTGGCACGAGTGTCATCTGTTACGCGGATGACACTCTTCTCACTGCCCGGGGGAGAAGCTTCAGGGAGGCGGCGAGCCTTGCCTCGGCCGGCGGATGCCTGGTCGCGGGAAGGATCCGCCGCCTCGGATTGGGGGTTGCGCTGCACAAGACCGAGGCCGTGTTCTTCCACGGGCCTCGGCAGCGCATCCCCGCTGACGCCCACATCGTCGTGGAGGGCGTCAGGGTCGAGGTAAAGGCCCAGATGAAATATCTGGGCCTGGTGCTCGACAGCAGGTGGCGCTTCGGCCCGCACTTCAGCGGGCTGTCGACGCGCCTGCTGAAGGTCGCGGGGGCGCTCTCGTGGCTCCTCCCGAATCTGGGAGGGCCCAAAGCGCGATGCCGGCAGCTTTATGCCGGCATCTTGAAGAGCATGGCCCTTTACGGGGCCCCCATCTGGGCGGACTCCCTCCAAAGGAGGGAGAACGCCGCCGCGATCCGTAGGCCCCAAAGGGCCATCGCGCAGCGGGTGGCCAGGGCCTACCGATCGGTTGGGTTCGCGGCGGCGTGCGCTCTGGCGGGCACCCCTCCCTGGGAGCTCGAGGCATGGGTGCTCGCCAGAGTGTACGAGTGGACGGCGGGGCGAAGGTCGCTGGGAGAGCGCGTCGCCCCGGAAGAGCGGGAAGCCGTCCGGCGGCAGGCGAGGGACACAATCGTCCAGCAATGGACGGAGGACCTCGCCTCCGCCGCGTTCGGCCGCCGAACGCTGGACGCTCTCGGGCCAGTCCTGCAGGATTGGCTCGAGCGCGACCACGGCTTCCTCTCATTCCGCATGGTGCAGGTGCTATCCGGGCATGGATGCTTCGGATCGTACCTGCACCGGATCGGACGGGAGGAGGCCCCGCTGTGCCACGATTGTGGTGCAGCGGAGGACACGGCGCAGCACACCCTCGAGGTGTGCCCGTCGTGGTCCGAGCCGCGCCGCGGCCTGACAGCGGCTGTCGGGCCGGACCTCTCGCTTCCCGGTGTGGTCAACTCCATGCTGGGAAGCGAGGTGGCCTGGGCAGCTGTCGCCTCCTTCTGTGAGGAAGTGATGTCACAGAAGGAGGCGGCAGAGCGCGCGCGGGAGGAGGACCCTCTCGCGGCGCCACGGCGGAAGAGAAGAAGAGGAAGGGTGAGAAGAGGTGGGAGGAGGCGATCGTAATCGTCTTCTCTCGCCTCATGGGGTGGTGAATAGCGGGAGAGAGGCGCGGGGGCGCCTTCTAACTCTCCCGCATTGCACATATTCACCACCTCCGCCGGGCGGGAATGGCCGCAGGTCGTTCCCGGGCCCCTCCTCTTAAGGAGGGGAGTGCTGGCCCCGCTGCAAAGCGGGGGCTCGTCGGCGGAGGACTGGACGTAAAGGCTCTGCCGGTTTCCCAGTCCTCCTCCACACAGACGATGCAGGACAGCCGCTGGGTCGTTTAGTGGGTATACCGGTCTCAGACCCGGGAGTCCCACATATCCCACCCATCCCCCAATGGGTGGGAATGCGTAATGCATTTTTCCCAGCGTCAAAAAAAAAAAAAAAAAAAAAAAAAAAAAAAAAAAAAAAAAGGTTAGGTTAGGTTAGGTTAGGTTAGGTTAGGTTAGGTTCCACGAACCTCTAGGAATGGAGTTCCTACAGGCGCAGAGGTGATACTGCGACGTGGCGCGTCCCCGGGCTGCGGATAGGGGTAGCCGGTACCGAGTTCGGTACCGGTAACCGGTGTGTTGTTGCACACCGGCGCGGACAAAACACTAAGATAGGGAGGTGGGGGGCGGGGAAGGCTTCTCCGCGCGTCCCTTTGATTAGCAAAGGGCGCAGTGGATGAAGCAGGACGTGCTCGGTGAGCAACAGCCAACCGAGTAGGGAATAGAGGGGGTGCTCTATTGCCAGCGTCCAGGGTTAGGCAAGATGATGGATGTTACAAGATGAGGGATGGGTGCTCTTCCTGAAAGTCGGGTAGGTGTCTTGGCGACTCGATCGTGGCTGTCAAACATGATTGACTTGCCTTGGCACCAATTGCACGATTAGTAGGGAGTGAGGCCAACCAAGTGGGTGGGGTTAGAACACGGCTGATCCCACCCAGGGAGGGGCCCCCGCGACGGGGCACAGACTGGCGGCTTGGTGACTTCATCGTGGTTTTGGGCGATGCACTTGCCTAGCTGCCAGTTAAATAGGAAGGTAGTGAGGCCTCTTATAGGCCTCCGTATGGAAGGGAATGGTTGATGAAGGTCGGAAGGTCTGCCAAGGGTGACGATGCGTCGATCAGTGTGTGTCAACCCACCACTTGATCGACGAGTCGTCATCTCTTTGGCGGAGAATGAAAGGGATAGGAATGTGAGGTGATGGATGCAAGACGGGAATGGAGAGGAAGAACACCTCAGTAAAAAATTACCAGCGGCAGGAGATCTGAGAGTGATGGGACGGTGTACGCACCGTCTCCGCAACTCTCCTCCTCCTGGCGATCATGCGATTTGCCGGGAGCGAGGCCGCCGAGTGGGATCCTTTTGATCCCACTCTGGGATGGAGGGGAGGCGACAGTGGGTGCCTGCCCCTACCGGGATGGTGACTGGTGGCCGTTCTGGCTTTTGGCCTTGCCACCAGTCGTGGAGCGGAGTTCGGCGTTGCCGACTCTGCTGTTTGGGTCCGTGAGTGGCTGAAGTGGGGGCTTCGGCTGCTCGCTTGTGGACCCCGGGAGGGCGATGGCACTTAAGTTAAGTGCTGTCGTGAGCTCCGCGTACGTAGTGCGCGGGACCGGGCGTGGCAGTGGGTGTCATTCCCGGGACGATGCTCCTAGCAACGTTGCGAGAGGGGCACCGGTGCGTTCCGTATGGAGATCCCGGAGCCCCTCGACATGCATCGAGGCTGGCCATCGGGCGTTTTTAGTGAGTCGTCGAGTGCAGAGTGCTCGACAACCTCACATAACCTAGTTTGTCGCCCCTGGACAAACTAGGTATCTGGTTGCAGATTTTTACCGCCCGTAAAGCAAAAAAAAAAAAAAAAGGTTAGGTTAGGTTAGGTTAGGTTAGGTTAGGTTAGGTTCCACGAACCTCTAGGAATGGAGTTCCTACAGGCGCAGAGGTGATACTGCGACGTGGCGCGTCCCCGGGCTGCGGATAGGGGTAGCCGGTACCGAGTTCGGTACCGGTAACCGGTGTGTTGTTGCACACCGGCGCGGACAAAACACGAAGATAGGGAGGTGGGGGGCGGGGAAGGC
Organism: Hydriomena furcata; assembly: GCA_912999785.1. Taxonomy (NCBI): domain Eukaryota; kingdom Metazoa; phylum Arthropoda; class Insecta; order Lepidoptera; family Geometridae; genus Hydriomena; species Hydriomena furcata. The sequence continues at coordinate 25,616,350 of OU538820.1, forward strand.
TTCTCCGCGCGTCCCTTTGATTAGCAAAGGGCGCAGTGGATGAAGCAGGACGTGCTCGGTGAGCAACAGCCAACCGAGTAGGGAATAGAGGGGGTGCTCTATTGCCAGCGTCCAGGGTTAGGCAAGATGATGGATGTTAGAAGATGAGGGATGGGTGCTCTTCCTGAAAGTCGGGTAGGTGTCTTGGCGACTCGATCGTGGACGTCAAACATGATTGACTTGCCTTGGCACCAATTGCACGATTAGTAGGGAGAGAGGCCACGGTGTGAGAGATGAGGGAATGGGTTCTCTTCCTGAAAGTCGGGTAGGTGTCTTGGCGACTTGATCGTGGTCTTCGCGCACATGATCGACTTGCCTTGGCACCATTTGCACGATTAGTAGGGAGTGAGGCCAACCAAGTGGGTGGGGTTAGAACACGGCTGATCCCACCCAGGGAGGGGCCCCCGCGACGGGGCACAGACTGGCGGCTTGGTGACTTCATCGTGGTTTTGGGCGATGCACTTGCCTAGCTGCCAGTGATTAGGAAGGTAGTGAGGCCTCTTATAGGCCTCCGTATGGAAGGGAATGGTTGATGAAGGTCGGAAGGTCTGCCGAGGGTGACGATGCGTCGATCAGTGTGTGTCAACCCACCACTTGATCGACGAGTCGTCATCTCTTCGGCGGAGAATGAAAGGGATAGGAATGTGAGGTGATGGATGCAAGACGGGAATGGAGAGGAAGAAAACCTCAGTAAAAAATTACCAGCGGCAGGAGATCTGAGAGTGATGGGACGGTGTACGCACCGTCTCCGCAACTCTCCTCCTCCTGGCGATCATGTGATTTGCCGGGAGCGAGGCCGCCGAGTGGGATCCTTTTGATCCCACTCTGGGATGGAGGGGAGGCGACAGCGGGTGCCTGCCCCTACACGGGATGGGGACTGGTGGCCGTTCTGGCTTTTGGCCTTGCCGCCAGTCGTGGAGCGGAGTTCGGCGTTGCCGACTCTGCTGTTTGGGTCCGTGAGTGGCTGAGGTGGGGGCTTCGGCTGCTCGCTTGTGGACCCCGGGAGGGCGACGGCACTTAAGTTAGTGCTGTCGTGAGCTCCGCGTACGTAGTGCGCGGGACCGGTCGTGGCAGTGGGTGTCATTCCCGGGACGATGCTCCTAGCAACGATGCGAGAGGGGCACCGGTGCGTTCCGTATGGAGATCCCGGAGCCCCTCGACATGCATTGAGGCTGGCCATCGGGCGTTTTAGTGAGTCGTCGAGCGCAGAGTGCTTGACAACCTCACATAACCTAGTTTGCCGCCCCTGGGCAAACTAGGTATCTGGTTGCAGATTTTACCGCCCGTAAAGCAAAAAAAAAAAAAAAAAGGTTAGGTTAGGTTAGGTTAGGTTAGGTTAGGTTAGGTTAGGTTAGGTTAGGTTAGGTTAGGTTAGGTTAGGTTAGGTTAGGTTAGGTTCCACGAACCTCTAGGAATGGAGTTCCTACAGGCGCAGAGGTGATACTGCGACGTGGCGCGTCCCCGGGCTGCGGATAGGGGTAGCCGGTACCGAGTTCGGTACCGGTAACCGGTGTGTTGTTGCACACCGGCGCGGACAAAACACGAAGATAGGGAGGTAGGGGGTGGGGAAGGCTTCTCCGCGCGTCCCTTTGATTAGCAAAGGGCGCAGTGGATGAAGCAGGACGTGCTCGGTGAGCAACAGCCAACCGAGTAGGGAATAGAGGGGGTGCTCTATTGCCAGCGTCCAGGGTAGGACAAGATGATGGATGATAGAGATGAGGGATGATAGAGATGAGGGATGGTAGAGAGAGGAGGCGGACTTGCCCGTCGGGGAGACCGGAGTGCCACGCCGGTCAGGCCCCGGGCGGGTGAGGGAGAGGACGCTAAACCTCTTTAAAAATGGCACAGGAAGAAAACCTCTTTAAAAAATAACACCTCCTGGGGGAGATCGGTGTCGCCACGCCGATCTGGACCCGTGGGGGCGGAGAGGATGGAGGGGAGGCGACAGTGGGTGCCTGCCTAGAAGGATGGATGATCGAGATGAGGGATGGGTGCTCTTCCTGAAAGTCGGGTAGGTGTCTTGGCTTGTTGATCGCGGCGGGGAGCCATGATTGACTTGCCTTGACGCCAATTGCCCGATTAGTAGGGAGTGAGGCCAACCAAGTGGGTGGGGTTAGAACACGGCTGATCCCACCCAGGGAGGGGCCCCCGCGACGGGGCACAGACTGGCGGCTTGGTGACTTCATCGTGGTTTTGGGCGATGCACTTGCCTAGCTGCCAGTTAATAGGAAGGTAGTGAGGCCTCTTATAGGCCTCCGTATGGAAGGGAATGGTTGATGAAGGTAGGAAGGTCTGCCAAGGGTGACGATGCGTCGATCAGTGTGTGTCAACCCACCACTTGATCGACGAGTCGTCATCTCTTTGGCGGAGAATGAAAGGGATAGGAATGTGAGGTGATGGATGCAAGACGGGAATGGAGAGGAAGAACACCTCAGTAAAAAATTACCAGCGGCAGGAGATCTGAGAGTGATGGGACGGTGTACGCACCGTCTCCGCAACTCTCCTCCTCCTGGCGATCATGTGATTTGCCGGGAGCGAGGCCGCCGAGTGGGATCTTTTTTGATCCCACTCTGGGATGGAGGGGAGGCGACAGCGGGTGCCTGCCCCTACACGGGATGGGGACTGGTGGCCGTTCTGGCTTTTGGCCTTGCCACCAGTCGTGGAGCGGAGTTCGGCGTTGCCGACTCTGCTGTTTGGGTCCGTGAGTGGCTGAGGTGGGGGCTTCGGCTGCTCGCTTGTGGACCCCGGGAGGGCGACGGCACTTAAGTTAGTGCTGTCGTGAGCTCCGCGTACGTAGTGCGCGGGACCGGTCGTGGCAGTGGGTGTCATTCCCGGGACGATGCTCCTAGCAACGATGCGAGAGGGGCACCGGTGCGTTCCGTATGGAGATCCCGGAGCCCCTCGACATGCATTGAGGCTGGCCATCGGGCGTTTTAGTGAGTCGTCGAGCGCAGAGTGCTTGACAACCTCACATAACCTAGTTTGCCGCCCCTGGGCAAACTAGGTATCTGGTTGCAGATTTTACCGCCCGTAAAGCAAAAAAAAAAAAAAAGGTTAGGTTAGGTTAGGTTAGGTTTTTTTTTTTTTTTTTTTTTTTTTTTTTTTTTTTTTTGCGCCATCTGAAAAATAAATGGCGCCACGTAGTCCCTCTATAAGTATACAGAGCCTTTTTCTATCTAGGCTTTTTACATTCTTACTTAATTCATATTTTACCAGGGTAGGAAAGGAAGAAGGTAGGATAGAATAAGTTTTTCACCTACTTATCCATTTTTTTGTTTCTTACTTAAGTTTTTCTTATTTATCCCTAATTTTGCACAATTTTTATGTTTACTTTCTATTTCTAATTTTACATGATATTAGATTGTTTCGTAGATATAAATTTGTATATCAGCATTTTTGCTTATTAATTACTATTTCTTATTTACTAGCTTACATATTATTTATCATATTTTAGACTTTTTACACAAGGATTGCATGTTTTACTTAGTTTAGTTTTTCTTATCTAATACATTTGGCTTACTTATATCTACTTTCGTTAATGTTACATACAGTTTTATTAATTTTTATTAGTATATTTCGGTTATAGTATATGTCCCTAATTTTACACAAAATTTTATGTTTACTTCTATTTCTAATTTTACATGATTATGAGATTATTTTGTAGATATAAATTTGTATATCAGCATTTTTGCTTATTAATGACTATTTCTTATATACTAGTTTACATATTATTTAACATATTTTATAGACTTTTTACACAGGGATAGCATGTTTTACTTAGTTTAGTTTCTTATCTAATACATTTGGCTTACTTATATCTACTTTCTCTAATGTTACATACAGTTGTCTTAATTTTTATTAGTATATTTCAGTTATAGGTTACTTACAATTTTCAGTTTATCCTTTTTAGTTTTTGTTTACAGTTGTATCATATTTATGCTGTTTATATATATTATCAAATATATACTCATACATATTTATTATACATCTGTTCATATGACCATATTGTTGTTGACAATATGCCATAATCTCTTTTTGTCTATCATCCGATTAAATTACTAGTCCTATAATTTGAAACTCGTCAGGTCGTATCTCCCTGACAAGACTGTTGTGTAGTATGTGTGTGTATATGTGTGTCAAGTCAAGTCCGGTGTCAGTCCCTCCCCATTTCTGTGTTCCCGCTGGCGTGGTGTTTTGTCGGTATAGTTCTTTCCTGCAGGTACTTTTCGATGTTCTCTAAATGTGTTGTTGTTTTCTGTAGTAATTGTTCCATTTTCTCATGAAAATGGTTCCAATATACTTTCCTATCAATATTTGTCTTCCGGTTTCAATCGTTGAGTACCTGCGGGCAAGTTCCTTCTCTATACCTCCTCTAGCAGTGGTAGGCTATTGTGGATCTGGCTAGGCTCTCCCACTTTCGCCTGACCACACAATCACTACTAAAGGCATTGTGGTCTACCTTTTCCAGCTTAGCCTGCACACAGTTGCAGCACGCTGGGACCTCTCCCGCGAGCCAGTCTTCACATTCTGCTTTCATGTGGGGTCCCCCACAGTGGCTGCACCTCTCTATCTCTTCAGTGCAGTACCGTCTTCCGTGCCCATAGCCAAGGCAGAGCGAGCATTGAACTAAGGGTGACTGGTCCGCCACCCTTACTCGCTGAAGATCTATCATGACGGTTCCTGCTCCGACCATGCATTGCCACAACCTGGGGGACACCCTCGCCACAATGTGGTGCGCTTGGGGATTTCGACTGCGCTTGTAGTAGGCGACAAAGAATTTCTTGTCGCTTGTTTGCAGGGGTTTAAAAATTTCCTCGTTCTGGTTATTTAGGGCCGCCAGGATGTCGTCTGAGGTGTTGTGCTTGAGCACATCTCTGAGGATGACCAAGGGGTTTTTATTTTCCATCTCTACCACATTCAGCTTATCTTCGCTTTTTAGCCTCTCCTTGATTTTTTCCCTTTCTTCTTTTGTTTTGCATCCCACTATTACTTTCCTATCCTTTGCCTTTCTAATTTTTTCCACGACTATCCCCCCTTCTGTCGCGTTAGCCACCTTTCTGATTCTCTCGAGGACTTCTTCTCCTGTCTCTTGGTCGTCCTTGGCGGTAACTACTATCGAGTGTAGCGCGGTCTGCTCAGGGATAAAACTCCTGGTAGGCGCCGCTGCCACACTCGCGTATGTTCGTCTTTCATTTTCGTCGTGGTGTCTTTCCATAATTTCCTTTAATTTGTCCATCTTGGCACTATTTTCCTGCAGCTGTATTTTATGTTCTTCCAATCTTTTAATTATCTCGTGGTTATCGTTTCCCTTCCTTTGTTCTAATTCTACTTCTTCCTTTCTTTTTCCAATCTCTGGTTTTTCTATATTCTTCTTCCCTTCTCCTTTTTCCATTTCAGCCTCCTTTACTAGCTGGTACAGCCTTTCTATCGCGCTAGTTACTGCTGTTTTTATTTCCGCCTTCAAGTTTCTTGAGTTCCCCATATGCAGTTTGGCCTTCGTTAAGCAAGCTTTCGCTTCCGCCAGTCTGTTGACATACACTTGCTTTGGGGAACTCCCCGCTGCTTCCACGGACGCCCTTCGCCCTACTACTTGCGGGGGCGTCGTCTCTGGGTTTTGCATTGGGTTGCTTGGTTTTGAGTCCGGCTGTCCAGCTTTTGGCTTTTTTACGGGCGTCCTTAAACTCATTGTTTTTTGGGGGTGGTCGGAGGGACACGTAGGGTCAGTTAAAATGTATATATATATATAATATAATGTCAATATAGTGTAAGTTTGTAAAAGTTGTAAAATAGATTGTATATTATATATATAGTGTAAATATCTTAAAAATAATTAAATGTGTAAGTATTGTCTAGGGTTAAAATTTAATGTTTGCTCTACGTAGAGTCTGTCCTGAGGTGTCTAATTTGTTTGAAGAATTTTTGCGTAAGGTCAAAAATTTTCTGTGCTCTATGTAGAGTCAGTGTGTCATTAGTAATTTAGTCTGCCTTAATCTATAAAATAATTAAAATAAATTTCCAAAAGAAAATGTCAAAATAAATTTTTGTCTCTACGTAGAGTCGATCTCTACACTTAAACTAATAGTCCGGCCAGCGTACTACTGTAGGCAGAAAACCGCGTCGCGATCGGAGCCCTTGTTAGGGAGATACAAGCGATTGAAATTTTCAAAGATGGCCGCCAAGATGGCCGCCAAAAATCAAAAACACCGCTGCTGCTTCAGTTTTTGGCCTAGAATGTCAGTGTTTCGGGTTTTCTTGATGGCCTCGCCGCCGCCTATCACTTCCGCTAGTCAAAACAAGATTTTAAAAACGACTCTATATAGAGTAATAGAGTCTGCGGATAGGTAGTGACAGCCAGGACGATTCCAACACTGAAAACCCAGTTCAAATCGGATGACGGACAAACAAGTTACATCGACTTTAATATTTACAAAATGGCGGCCAAAATGGCCGACCAAGGTCTAACTTCGGCCGTTTCAGTCCGAATCGTCTGATGTTTGGGCTTGTTTTACAGGGTTTTTCAAGCCCTGTAATAATATGACCCCTGCGTCAGAATTTAAGGCCCCCCTGATTTTTAAATTTGAAAAAACAGCTAAAATTGCTCTAAAATATTAATAATAAGTCCAGTTTTGAGAAAAATGACTAGGAAAAAAGCTAAATTTACTAAAATTAATGTTCTTAATCTAAATAAAATTAAATATATTTGCTAACTATTGTCTATAGGGTACCTCGTGGTAACCTCAAAACTTTAAAATTCAATAACTAAAAAACTGACTGATGAGTAATACCCAATGGTTAGGTTAGGTTAGGTTAGGTTAGGTTAGGTTAGGTTCCACGAACCTGGGGGACCCCCCACAGTGCTTGCGTCCACGTCGCGTCCCCTGGAAACGATCCCCAGTTCTGACCACCGTAACGGAGTGGCAGACTGGGTTCGGCTAAAGTGCACTGTGCGTTGTAGACTCTTTTGCGGTTATCTACAACACTGGCGGAGGCTACCATGCCTAAACTGCCAATGCCTGCGCGAGACGCCTCCGGGCGTTTCTTAAAAGGCCCTTCTCAGGGCCAAACCTCTGTCGGGGTAAAACCCGACGAAGGAAAGGCGGTCGTCCTTCATGGACGGGCGGACGAGTTGTCGGATTCCGACAACGAGTCTGCGGTGATGTCGGACGCTGGTTCGATGTCGGAGGGCCCACTCGCGGCAATCGCGGAGGGTCGATCGCGGAAGCGGGCCTTTTTAAAGGGCTCCGGCTCCTCGGATTCGTCGTCGACGGCAGCGAGCAAGCCGAAGCTAAAAGCTAAGGCAAAGAAGCGGGCCGCCATAGCCGGCACCCACGATGTGGGCCTGGAGGATGCGCAACGCCAGCTAAACCTGGCTCGTCGGGCGCAGCTCCAGCAGGACCTGGAAGAGCAGGTCGCTGCTAAGGAGCAGCAGGCGCGTACCGCAAGAGCCAAGTCTGGCTACGGCGCATCCTGCGTCCAGTACGCGGACCACTCCTTAGCGGAGCTGGAGCGCATGGCTCAAGAGGACGAAGAGGAGATCGCGCAGGTCGCCTCTAAGTCCTCGAACCTAAAAGGGACTTTTCAAAAGTCCCTAAAAAGCAGGGCCGCGAGCATGCGTGGCATAGTCCGGGAGCTGGTGCAGCGCACCGCCACGGACGAGACGCGGCAACTGCAGGTGAGGCTCGACCGCCTGCAGTCGGAGGTCAGCCAGCTTCACAAGAAGCTGGCTGAAGTTACGGCCCTGCCTGCCCAGGCCGATCCACGACCGGCCGCGGCCCGGCCTACTCAGGCCGATCCCAGACCGGCGCCGGCGGCTGAAAGCCCCTCCTCCTCCAACCTTGAGGATATCATCCGCAAGGTTGTCATGGAGGAAAGGGCGTTCACAAGAGCCTGTCTCGATGGCATCGAGGACAGGCTCTTACCGGAGAAGCGCCTCCGACCGCCGCTAGCGGCGAACAAGAGGCCGAAACAGCCGGGGCCATCCTCCCAAACGGAGGACGCCCAACTCCCTTCGACCACTCCGTCCAACCAGCCTTGGACCGAAGTGGTCAAGGGAAAGGGCAAGGCCAAGAAAACGGCCAGAAAGGCCGCCGCCCCTGCCGCCCCCACCGTCACCCCTTCTTGCCAGTCCCAGGCGACTGCCAAGAATAAGGGGAAGGGGAAGGGGAAAAAGGCGGCCTCTAAGCCCTCTGCTGCTGCCCCCGCTGCAGCCAAAAGGGCCCCTGCCGGTGGGAGGAAATTAATTCCTCCCAAAACCGCGGCCGTCGTGGTGACGCTCACCGCGGAGGCCGCAGAGCGGGGAGAAACGTACGAGTCCGTCCTCAAGCGGGCTCGTACACACGCCGATCCCTCCCAGCTTGGGATCGGAGCGGTCACGTGCCGCAGGACCCAAGCTGGGGCTCGAATCTTCGAGTTCCCAGGGGCCCAGGGCGGCGCCAACGCGGACCTCTTCGCAGGTAAACTGCGAGAGGTCATCGCGGATGCGGCCAAGGTGGCCAGGCCCGTCAAGTCGGCGGCCTTGGAGGTGACCGATCTGGATGATACGGTCACCAAAGAGGAGGTGATGGCGGCGATCGCAGCTATCGGGGGCTGCGACACCGCAGCGGTGCAAGGTCGGGAGATAAGACCCGGCCGCGGAGGCATGGGCACTATCCGCCTTGAGTGCCCAGTTACCGCGGCCAAAGCCGTCCTCGCCAAGGGACGGCTAACAGTGGGTCTCTCGACCTCCTGCAGAGTCCGCGCACTTGAAGATCAGCCTCTGCGCTGCTTCAAGTGCTGCGGAATCGGACACACGCGGGCCCTCTGTCCATCCAAGGTGGACAGATCGGTCAGCTGCTACCGCTGCGGGAAGGAGGGGCACAAGTCCGCCGCATGCGAGGCCGCCACGCCGCACTGCGCTGTGTGCGCAGCCAGCGGCCGTCCGGCGAAGCACGTCATGAGGGGGAGGAACTGCAATCCTCCCCCTAAGAAGGGCAAAGCGCAGGCGCCGACCCGGCCTGCCGCTGCGACCGCCGCCGCCCCTAAGGCAGGGACCTCGGCGGCTGAGGAGGGAGGTGCAATGTCCGACTAATGGATAGGGTCGAACATTGCATCCTCCAGGCGAACACCAACCACTGTAAAAAAGCCCAAGATCTGCTAACGCAGATCATGGCTGAGTGGTTGGTGGACGTGGCGGTGGTCGCCGAGCCGTACTCGATTCCCAGCCGTTGGCTGGGTGATCGGGACGGCTTGGTGGCATTGGTGTCGCGGTCTTCCACAGACTCCCCTCCCCTCTCGCTCTTAGAGAGGGGACCGGGATACGTGGCCGCCGCGTGGGGAGAAATAGCCTTAGTGGGCGTGTATTTCTCCCCAAACCGCTCTCTCCAGGACTTCGAGGACTTCCTCGCAGTCCTGGCAGCGGTCGTGGGAAGGGCGGCACCGCGCCAGGTCGCCGTCATGGGCGACCTGAACGCCTGGTCGACGGCCTGGGGCAACCGGGCCTACGACCAAAGGGGCCGCCCCGTCGAACTCTGGGCGGCTTCGTCCGGTCTGTCCCTCCTCAACAGAGGGACAGTTCAGACGTGCGTGCGGAGACGGGGAGGGTCAGTGGTGGACGTCTCGTTCGCCACCCCCGTCTTGGCCGCCCGCGTCGTGAACTGGCGGGTGGAGATGATGGAGACACTGTCGGACCACAGATACGTGCGGTTCGACATCTCCATCAGCCCCCGGACGACGGCCCCCTCGGGCCGATCATCCTTCCCGCGGTGGGCCCTCACCCGCCTCGATCGCGAGGCGGCTAAGGAGGCGGCGTTCGTCCAGGACTGGCTCGCGCCTCCTGTTCAAGTCCTGGACGTAGACTCCGCGGCGGCCGAACTCCGGAGGTCCCTGACCGAGGTATGCAACTCCAGCATGCCTCGGTCTCGACGCCCGCCCCCCCGTCGCGCCGTGTATTGGTGGTCGGAGGAGCTGGCGGGGCTCCGGGCTGCCTGCGTGGCGGCAAGGCGGGAGTACGCGCGGAGTCGGCGGCGCAGCCGGCGAGACCCCGAGGAGGAGGACCGTCTCTACGCCTCTTATGTAGAGGCAAAGACGGTCCTCAAGTCAGCAATGACCGCCGCTGAGGACGCGGCGCGAGCTGAGATGCTGGAGGGTCTCGACAGGGACCCGTACGGGAGACCATACAAGGCGGCGCGGAACAAACTGCGCCCCTTTGGTCCCCCCCTAACGGAGTCCCTGGAGCCGGCATTGCTGGATGGGGTGGTTCGGTCGTTGTTCCCGGCCGGAACCGACTTCACCCCACCAGCAATGGACCCTCCGCGGAGTGCGCCGGAGGAGGGAGCCCCCCCACCGGTCACGGCGGAGGAGCTTGCCGCGGAGGTTCTTCGCCTCCGCAGCAAGAAGACGGCCCCCGGGCCGGACGGCGTCCCCGCGCGGGTGGTGGCAATTGCCGCCACCCAGATGGAAGGGAGGTTTCGGGACCTCTTCGGTGCGTGTTTCGCATCGGGGAGGTTCCCGAAACCATGGAAGGAGGGGCAGCTGTGCCTCCTCCGAAAGGAGGGCCGCCCGGCAGACTCCCCCTCGGCATACCGACCCATCGTACTGCTCGATGAGGTCGGTAAGATGTTCGAGGGGATTGTCGCCAGCCGGCTAAATGGCCTCCTGCTGGAGGTGGGGCCGAACCTGTCGGACGCCCAATTCGGTTTCCGAAGGGGGCGTTCGACAGTGGACGCGCTGGCCCAGCTCAAGGGCCAGGTGAGCGAGGCCGTGGAGGCAGGTGACGGGGTGTTGGCTGTGTCATTTGACATAGCCAACGCCTTTAACTCCGTCCCGCACTCCACAATACTCGAGGCGCTCCGCTACCATGGAGCGCCTCAGTACCTGCAGGGCCTCCTGGCCAGCTATCTGGAGGACCGAGCGGTCCTCCTGATAGACAAGGCTGGCCAGATGCGGCGGTACGGCGCGGAGTCCGGTGTTCCACAGGGGTCTGTCTTAGGACCGCTCCTGTGGAACATCGGCTTCGACTGGCTCCTGCGGGGAGCTCTCCTCCGTGGCACGAGTGTCATCTGCTACGCGGATGACACTCTTCTCACTGCCCGGGGGAGGAGCTTTAGGGAGGCGGCGAGCCTGGCCTCGGCTGGCGGATCCCTGGTCGCAGGAAGGATCCGCCGGCTTGGATTGGGGGTTGCGCTGCACAAGACCGAGGCCGTGTTCTTCCACGGGCCTCGGCAGCGCATCCCCGCTGACGCCCACATCGTCGTGGAGGGCGTCAGGGTCGAAGTGAAGGCCCAGATGAAATATCTGGGCCTGGTGCTCGACAGCAGGTGGCGCTTCGGCCCGCACTTTAGCGGGCTGTCGACGCGCCTGCTGAAGGTAGCAGGGGCGCTCTCGTGGCTCCTCCCGAATCTGGGAGGGCCCAAAGCGCGATGCCGGCAGCTTTATGCCGGCATATTGAAGAGCATGGCCCTTTACGGGGCCCCCATCTGGGCGGACTCCCTCCAAAGGAGGGAGAACGCCGCCGCGATCCGTAGGCCCCAAAGGGCCATCGCGCAGCGGGTGGCCAGGGCCTACAAGTCGGTTGGGTTCGCGGCGGCGTGCGCTCTGGCGGGCACCCCTCCCTGGGAGCTCGAGGCGTGGGTGCTCGCCAGAGTGTACGAGTGGACGGCGGGGCGAAGGGCGCTGGGAGAGCGCGTCGCCTCGGAAGAGCGGGAGGCCGTCCGGCGGCAGGCGAGGGACGCGATCGTCCAACATTGGACGGAGGACCTCGCCTCCGCCGCGTTCGGACGCCGAACGTTGGACGCTCTCGGGCCAGTCCTGCAGGATTGGCTCGAGCGCGACCACGGCTTCCTCTCCTTCCGTATGGTGCAGGTGCTATCCGGGCATGGATGCTTCGGATCGTACCTGCACCGGATCGGAAGGGAGGAGGCCCCGCTGTGCCACGATTGTGGTGCAGCGGAGGACACGGCGCAGCACACCCTCGAGGTGTGCCCGTCGTGGTCCGAGCCGCGCCGCGGCCTGACAGCAACTGTCGGGCCGGACCTCTCGCTTCCCGGTGTGGTCAACTCCATGCTGGGAAGCGAGGTGGCCTGGGCAGCTGTCGCCTCCTTCTGTGAGGAAGTGATGTCACAGAAGGAGACGGCAGAGCGCGCGCGGGAGGAGGACCCTCTCGCGGCGCCACGGCGGAGGCGGAGGAGAGGAAGGCTGAGAAGAGGTGGGAGAAGGCGATCGTAATCGTCTTCTCTCGCCTCACGGGGTGGTGAATAGCGGGAGAGAGGCGCGGGGGCGCCCCAAACTCTCCCGCATTGCACAAATTCACCACCTCCGTCGGGCGGGAACGGCCACACGGTCGTTCCCGGGCCCCTCCCTTCATGGAGGGGCGTGCTGGCCCCGCTGTAAAAGCGGGGGCTCGTCGGCGGAGGACTGGACGTAAAGGCTCTGCCGGTTTCCCAGTCCTCCTCCACACAGACGATGCAGGACAGCCGCTGGGTCGTTTAGTGGGTATACCGGTCTCAGACCGGGGAGTCCCACATATCCCACCCATCCCCCAATGGGTGGGAATGCGTAATGCATTTTTCCCAGCGTAAAAAAAAAAAAAAAAAAAAAAAAAAAAAAAAAAAAAAAAAAAAAAAAAAAAGGTTCCACGAACCTCTAGGAATGGAGTTCCTACAGGCGCAGAGGTGATACTGCGACGTGGCGCGTCCCCGGGCTGCGGATAGGGGTAGCCGGTACCGAGTTCGGTACCGGTAACCGGTGTGTTGTTGCACACCGGCGCGGACAAAACACGAAGATAGGGAGGTAGGTGGGGGGCGGGGAAGGCTTCTCCGCGCGTCCCTTTGATTAGCAAAGGGCGCAGTGGATGAAGCAGGACGTGCTCGGTGAGCAACAGCCAACCGAGTAGGGAATAGAGGGGGTGCTCTATTGCCAGCGTCCAGGGTTAGGCAAGATGATGGATGTTACAAGATGAGGGATGGGTGCTCTTCCTGAAAGTCGGGTAGGTGTCTTGGCGACTCGATCGTGGCCGTCAAACATGATTGACTTGCCTTGGCACCAATTGCACGATTAGTAGGGAGTGAGGCCAACCAAGTGGGTGGGGTTAGAACACGGCTGATCCCACCCAGGGAGGGGCCCCCGCGACGGGGCACAGACTGGCGGCTTGGTGACTTCATCGTGGTTTTGGGCGATGCACTTGCCTAGCTGCCAGTTAATAGGAAGGTAGTGAGGCCTCTTATAGGCCTCCGTATGGAAGGGAATGGTTGATGAAGGTAGGAAGGTCTGCCAAGGGTGACGATGCGTCGATCAGTGTGTGTCAACCCACCACTTGATCGACGAGTCGTCATCTCTTTGGCGGAGAATGAAAGGGATAGGAATGTGAGGTGATGGATGCAAGACGGGAATGGAGAGGAAGAACACCTCAGTAAAAAATTACCAGCGGCAGGAGATCTGAGAGTGATGGGACGGTGTACGCACCGTCTCCGCAACTCTCCTCCTCCTGGCGATCATGTGATTTGCCGGGAGCGAGGCCGCCGAGTGGGATCTTTTTGATCCCACTCTGGGATGGAGGGGAGGCGACAGTGGGTGCCTGCCCTACCGGGATGGTGACTGGTGGCCGTTCTGGCTTCTGGCCTTGCCGCCAGTCGTGGAGCGGAGTTCGGCGTTGCCGACTCTGCTGTTTGGGTCCGTGAGTGGCTGAGGTGGGGGCTTCGGCTGCTCGCTTGTGGACCCCGGGAGGGCGACGGCACTTAAGTTAGTGCTGTCGTGAGCTCCGCGTACGTAGTGCGCGGGACCGGTCGTGGCAGTGGGTGTCATTCCCGGGACGATGCTCCTAGCAACGATGCGAGAGGGGCACCGGTGCGTTCCGTATGGAGATCCCGGAGCCCCTCGACATGCATTGAGGCTGGCCATCGGGCGTTTTAGTGAGTCGTCGAGCGCAGAGTGCTTGACAACCTCACATAACCTAGTTTGCCGCCCCTGGGCAAACTAGGTATCTGGTTGCAGATTTTACCGCCCGTAAAGCAAAAAAAAAAAAAAGGTTAGGTTAGGTTAGGTTAGGTTAGGTTAGGTTAGGTTAGGTTAGGTTAGGTTTTTTTTTTTTTTTTTTTTTTTTTTTTTTTTTTTTTTTTTAACGCCGCTTCTTGGCCCCCCGACTTAATCAGGGATATTTTCCTCTCATGCCTGTCCATCCGTCTTTCATTCATTCATCATCTAGCGCTCGGTCGCGCATTCGTACTATTTCTTTTACACACAACATTCATCACCTTTTCAGCAAACTCCATAAATTCATCTCTCTTTCGTCCTTGCATAATTCCTTTAACCGTTTCATTCGTCACATTCACTCCCAGGCTTTGTCGTAAGTCTTCCCTTGCGCGCCCAAAGACCGGACATTCGAATAGGATATGTGGTACTGACTCCGGCACGTCGGGATCACACGTGCACGATGGGCTTTCCTTGCACTTAAAGCGGTGCAAGTATTCGGAAAGCCCACCGTGCCCCGTGAGGACCTGGGTCTGGATCCCAGACGGCCTCATTTTCCTCACTATTCTGTATGCCTTAAGCGCGCAAGGGAAGAACATACGCGTGATACTAGCGGTCGTCCCACTCTGATATCGCCGGTTCCATTCGCCAAGCGTGTTCAGCCGGAGCTGTCGCTTGGCGTATGAAACCGGACACCGATCATAATCCAATTCTCCTTGCAGCTGGAGTGCAGCATCCTTTGCGAGTGAGTCCGCCCTCTCGTTACCTTCAACCCCAATGTGTGCCTTGACCCAAAAAAGCTTCAGCTTTTTGGGCAGAATACCGGGTGTTATTATATTCTGTCGCACTTTGAACGCAATGGGGTGAAGGGAGACATTGTTGACTACGGTCTCAAGAGCCGATCTCGAGTCGCAAAAAATGCTGCACTCTTGCGCCGGGCTTTCGGCGGCAAACGCGGTCGCTCGTTCGAGCGCCAACAGTTCAGCCTGGTAGACGGAGCAGGCCGAGTCCAACTTGAGCTGCTGAGACTCTGTCTCGGTGTTGTTTCTCCACACGGACAGTGCGGCTCCTACCTTCCCCTCTATCTTGGAGCCATCCGTGTAGATGTGCAAGCTCTGGTCATCTAGTTGGTCTTGTTCCACTCCGTCTGGCAGGTGCTCGAAGAACAGCTCGCTGTGGTGTGCGGGGTGAGGCGTGTCCAGAAAAGAGACTGGCTGCTCCACCTCTCGATTTCCTAATACTCGCTGGGTATAGCCTCTCCTTATTTCATAAAGGTCGGCTGCTTCTTGGATCCGGAGGTCCAGCGGAAGCAGCCCAGCGAGTATTAGAGCCGAGTTGAGGGAGACCGTGCGGTACGCCTTTACAATTTTCTGGACGAATCCCCGCTGCACCGCATCGAGCTGCTTTCGAACGCAGATCTTGTGCGTCGCCGGTGCCCATGCGCTTGCCGCGTACATTATGACCGGTTCCACGACCGCCTGGTATATTGTTCTAATAACCTCCGGGTTTAGTCCCCAGTGGATTTTAGCGGCCCTGGCAAGCTGCTTATACAAGTTAAGGGCTTTCCGGCATACATTCGCCACGTGCTCGTTATAAGTCAGCTTGTCGTCCACTGTGAGGCCCAAGATCTTGATGGCGTGAGACAGCTCAACGCGGGTCCCGCCCATGGTCAGCACCGGGGAGTCGAATTTGAGCTTGTTGGTTATGACCATCGCCTGGGTCTTGTGCGGCGCAAACCTTAACTTGTTTCGATCTCCCCAGCGCTGAACATGATCAAGGACCGCATTGGTCCGTCTCTGAACCTCAGAGCCGCAATCCCCGGAGATTATTAGGACAATGTCGTCCGCAAACGCCTGGACATGCTCTCCCATATCCTCAATCTCTTTCAATAGGGGGTCCAACAAGAGATTCCAAAATGTTGGGCCCCCTATTGATCCTTGCACGCAGCCTTTCGTGGTAGTCCTGTGGCATTCGGCACCAGCGTATCTGACCCGTACCTGTCTTTGGTCTAGATAGCTGTCAACGAGGCGCCTCAGATTCACCGGACATGCTGTCTCTGCGAGTCTGCACCTAATGACGGGCCACCATGCGCTGTCGAAGGCTCCCTCTATGTCAAGCGACACGACAGCGATAATCTTCTTATCGCGCAGCTGCTGTCTAATCTGTCGTATCATGACATAGAGGGAGTCTTCGGTGCTGCGCTGCGGGGTGAACCCGTATTGGTGTCTGCTCATTGCAGGCTGGATGTGCCATCTGATGCGCCTCATGAGCATCTTCTCGAGCACCTTCCCAAATACAGGCAAAAGCCCAATCGGCCTGTACGATTTGGGGTGCGAGTAGTCGCTCTTGCCGGACTTCCTCAGGACCACCACGACGGCTTCCTTCCAGATTGTGGGGAAGTGGGACAGGGACAGACACTTGTTAAACAGGGCCAGAAACAATGCGGGATTCCAGTTTATGGCCGCCCTGCAGATGTCCGCTGTGAATCCGTCGAGGCCGGGCGCTTTTTTCGGATTGAAGCTCACCGTAGACCACCTAAGCTCCTCCGCCGTAAATGGCGGGTCACACGAGGACTCCTCGTGCGGTCCGTCATTCACATTATTGGCTACCACTCTCATCAGCCGGTGGTGTGCGGTGTCTCCATCCGGGCTATCCTCCGGAAAAAAGGTTTTGGCCAGCAGCCTCGCGGATTCAATTCCCTCGAGCGGTTGCCCGTCTTGGACCAGCGGTATGTCCTCGCATCTTGCAGTCGTTCGGCCAATAACCCGGTAAATCCCATCCCACATTGTTTCCCGGTCCTGTTTAGCACAGAAGAGTTTCCAGCTGGCGGTGTAGGCCTTTTGGGCCTCCACCAGGTACTCCTCTTTGGCTATGAGGTACTGTTCCACTACCCACTCGCGCCTGGTAGGACCCGCCCAGCGGATACGGCGTTTCTTACGCATCACCTCCTTTTTCATCGCAGCTAGTTCATCATTCCACCACGGCAATTCTATTTGACCTTTGGGTTTTATTTTAGCTATTGTTTCGTCGCAAACTTGAGTCAGTATGTCCGTAATTTTTGTCACCATGTCATCCAAATTTTGTCTGTCGTCTAGTCCGTCAATTGTGTCCCTACTAACACCTCTGTCTTCGCAAATTAAGGCTAGTTTACTACTAAACAGGTCCCAATTTGCCTTTCTGGTGTTAAACCTACGAGTAGTAGGTTTAACGTCTGTCCCGCTTGTCCGTTGAAGTCGAAGGTCAAATAGAATTGCCGAGTGGTCTGAGACTGTGATGTCGGCTGCGACTCTCCAGTTGGCGATGCGTCCGAGCAGGTTCGTGGAGCAAGTCGTGATGTCGACTGTACTTGAGTACCTGACTCCGCCTCTGTGCGTGTCGAAGGTTGGCTCGGTACCCCGGTTTAGGATCTGTAGGTCCAGCTCCTCCAGGATCCCGGCCAATTCTTCTCCCCGTTGGTTCGTGTCCCTACTTCCCCACCATGTGTTCCATGCATTCACATCGCCCCCCAGTATCACGTTACCCTTGCTTATAGTATCCACGACTGTCGCGATCTGCGCAGCGTACGAGTCGATCGGTCTGTCCTTCTCGAGGTAGACCGACATCACCACAATCTCCCACGCACCCGTCCGGAGCTTAGCTACTGCCACATTCTCCGTCGTGAGCGTGGGACATTGAGTGATGTCGATCCGCCCGTCAAAGACCAGGATGGCGGCTTTAACAACTCGGTCGGCGGCTCTGTTGGCACATTGCACGACCCTTACTCCGGGGTAGGTCCTCATCTCCCCCACTCCCCCGATATAAGGCTCCTGAACAAGTGCAAAAGCCGCTTTCCGGTTGCCCGCCTCCGTGATCAGTTCCGCTGTCGCGATTCTGCTGCGTTGTAAGTTCGCCTGGATAACGTGATACTGGGAGTTACCAGCTCCATCTGAATTAACTGAGTTGGTTGCCCTGGTGTCCTCGTGGGTGCCCTTAACAATACTGGACCGTGGCTCGAGCCAGTGCATCCCATCGCCTTCTGACGGGGCATTCCTCGCTGAAGGCGTTGTGATCCACTCGATCGAGCTTGGCCCCCACGCAGTTTACACACCTAGGCGGCTTCCCTTCCCGCCGGTCTGTGCATTCCGACCCGAGGTGCGGTCCGCCGCAGTGACTGCATACGTCCACGGGGTCGCGGCAAAACCGCTTCCCGTGGCCGTATCCAAGGCACCGAGCGCACTGTATGAGAGGAGAGTGGTCCGCCACTCTCACTCTCTGCAGGTCGATATGCACAGCCCCGGCTTCCGTCAGGCGTCCCCAGATCTTCGGGGACACTTTCAGCACGATGTGCTCAGTGAGCGGGTTGCGGGTTCTCCTTCTATACCTCACTTCCATCCTATCCTCACATCCCAATATCCCTGCCAATAGAATTTTATTTTGAGTCCGTAGTCCTGCTATCACCTCCTCGTCTTTATTGTATTTCATTACGTCTCTGAGGATGACCAGGGGGTCTTTGTTTTCTATTTCCACTACAGTTAATTTCTTTCCTGAGTTTCTTAGTTTTTCCTTTACTCGCCCAATTTCTTCTTCTGTTCCGCAACCTATAATAATCTTCCTATCCTTTGCTTTTCTTATCTTTTCTATCTGCATTCCCTCTTCTCTCGCGTTCACTGCCTCTCTTATTTTGTCTAAAACTTGATCCCCTGTTTCTTTGTCATCCTCAGAACTGACTATCACCGAGTGTACGGCCGCTCTTCCCTTTGGTTTCGCAATGGGTGGGCTGGCCGCGACACTCGCGTAGGATCCCTTCATTAGCTCCTGGTGTACTCCTAACATTTCCTTCAACTTGTTCATTTCCTCTTTACTTTCCCGCAACAGTTTACCATGTCCTTCCATAAGTTCCATCATTTCCATGTCATGTCTTGTCCTTTCCTCATTCGTTCCAATCCTATCCGATTTCCTAGTGACCTCTATCTCCTTTATCAGTTCCAACCCTTGTCCCTTCTCGATGTCATCTTCCGATTCCTTCAACAATTTTATCAAAAATTCCAAGCATTCATGGATTGCCATTTTAACGTCCTTCTTCATGTTTAAATTTTCATCCATTTTCTTTCGCGTTTCTTTTATTTTTCCCCGGGCCTCGACAACCCGCTTTGAGCCCAAGACTAGTTCTCTACTCTTCTGGATAGCGTTGTTGTTCAGCGGGACGGTGAACGAGGTCGCCCTCGCTCTAACCGTCGGCTTCTCTGGCTGTTTGGCAGCGGCGGTGGATGTCTGGGAAGTGCGAGCCGCTGTACTCAGCGACTCGAGCTCTCCAGACAGCCTCCGGACGATGCCCTCCTTGGCTGCAGGAGCCTTCACCGGCTCGGGGGGGTTGGACACAGCATTATCCGCGTCCTCCATTGAGGCGCGGGACGATGGAGGTGATCGAAGTGCGGCAAACATATCTAGTTTTTGGGTGCCTAAAATAAACACTAACCTAACTATTTATGCAGTGAGATTCAATATATATAATAATAGAGTATATACTATATATAAATAATAATATATAAATAATATCACAGGTAGGTGCAAGGTGTAAAGGCCTTGCTCTTTATTTCTTTCTAATTTAATCTTATAAACGTGTCCTATACTAATAATTATACAATAAATCCCTAATAACTTTTTATTCACTAATTATGCTTTACAAACTAATGTCTATTTTAAAAATCGCAGTCAATTTACGTCACGTTTTTTAGCTCTCGACAAGGTGTATATAGCCTCGCCGATTGTCTTAATTCTATATGTTTATTAAAACTTGTCAAAGTATTGACTGTAGGTGTAAAAGCCTTACAGTATGTCTGAATAATCTTTTCAGCTCAGGAAAGCTCTGATTCGGTTACTAATAAATGTCGGCAGAACGCCACAAAAGTGGTGTCAGTCAGCGCGGTTCTACCGATATACCGATAATGACAATATCTCGAATCTGTAAAAAGTTACAGCCCTCACAAGAAAAGACACCGAAAATACGAGTGATTTTCCCTAAAATCTAAGATATTAAATTATCGAAGCGTCTTAAAATTTCAATATGTGTCCCTAATATGTCCTACGGTAGGCCTGTTTATGATAAGATTACTAAAACTATTTAAAGAGCAACTATTAATAAATTCCTATATGACCGATCAACTCTTCTTACCTTGGTAATGATAATATGGGTGGGGGGGCGGGCGATTTTTCAAATTTTCTTGCGATTAATCGTTTTGTTTCTTTGCAGGTACACGCGGTTAGGTTAGGTTAGGTTAGGTTAGGTTAGGTTAGGTTAGGTTAGGTTCCACGGAGAGGTGTACTGCGACGTGGCGCGTCCCCGGGCTGCGGATAGGGGGTCCCGGTGTGCCAATAGCGCTCGTTTACGAGCGATATTGGTACACCGGCGCGGACAAAACACGGGAGCGGAAGGTGGACTTCTCCGCGCGTCCCTTTGACTGAGCAAAGGGCGCAGTGGATGAAGTCAGGCAGAGGAAAGGAGTTCCTACTCTGTCGGCTCCGAGGAGGAGGCGGGCTCGGTTTGAGCTGCCTCGTGGGAGGATTTACCTTATGCTCCTCGCCTCATGTGGGTTGGGGTCGGGAGTGTAAGGTAAAGGGGCATTGTATGCCTGTGAGTCGGGTCCGGTGTGCACTAACCCTGCCTCCGGACAGGCAACTTTTGTTGCCACCGCTCGAAACTCGGTATCCTGCAAGCAGTGGCGGTCATGTCTCGTAGCTGTTTGTAGGGCTGAGGGCCTTGGCTTAATCGCCCGGGCCGCGAGGAAGAATACCTCACTAAAAAATTACCCGAGGGTAGGCGGCGGTGCAGCGCAGGCTCTAAGCCCTTTTCAGGGCTTGGCTGGACGGAGTTTCAGTCGCTACTGCACCACCCGCTAGGAACCAGCCGACTCCTAGCGTGTATTAGGCTTCCCCGGTTACAGAGGGCACTGACCGGGGTGACCGAATATTTCCCTCACACTCGTGGGATTTAAGTATGGATTTGAACAAACAAAACAAAAAAGACGTTGGTGGCCGAAGTGGCCGTAGTAGAGAGGTGTGTGGTGAGGTGGTGGTGGACGACAGCAATACTGGGGAGACCTCCGGTGTAGCAGTCCGTTCACGTAGCCGCTCACCAATTGTTATATTGGAGGACGTGATGCTGACGGCATCGAAACAGGTGGATCTGTCTGACACTGATTCAGACGGGAGCTTCCTGTCAGTAGTTTCCGGGACGTCATCGCCTGGGAAGAGCCGCTTCTGGAGGAAGCGCCTCAGAGAGGAATGCGGCGACATCAATGATGTCGATGTTGATGGTGAGAGGCCGATAAAGGTTCCAGTGGCGGGGAGAGGGCCTGGTCGTCCCCCCACCACAGGGAAATATGTTGGCCTTGCTAAGGCCAAGGCTGAGCTCAACGCAGCCAAGGCGGAGGAGCTTCGGCTCAACGCCGAAATGGAGTTGGTTGAGGAGGAGAAGCGGAAGAGGGAGGCTAGAGCCAACCTGTTCCGCAAATCCCCAGATTCGGTGATCGTTGGCGAGGAGAGCCAAGATTCATCGGATCTGGTGAGGATTATGTCGGATGCCGTGGGGACCATCCTAAAGGTCGCCACGTCGTCTGGACATCTAAAGGGCACGTATGTCCGAGCCCTAAAAGACGCGGCGGAAACAATAAGGGTTTCCTTTGAGGAGCAACGGTCGCGCTCAATGACGGAGGAGGTCGCCCGACTGGAGGCGACAAACTCCAAACTCAAGCGTGAGCTGAAGGAGCTCCGTGGAGAAGTTGCCCAGCTTCGTCAGCTGATGCAACGGCCGACCCCGACCTCAGTGCCAACTCCGGCTCCGGCGGTCGATGAGATAGTGCGCGCTGTCATGGACCAATGCGGATCCATGGTCAACGCGCGCTTCGAGGGGCTAAAAGACCGCCTCCTGCCGGAGAAACGTCTGCGACCACCACTGGCCGCAGACAATAAGAAGGCGAGTGCAGAGACCGCAACGACCGCGGCGACCCCTACTCGGGCCCCTACCCCTCCTCTGGAGGCGAAAGCCAGCACCAGTGGTGCCAAGAGCACCAAGGGAAAGGGCAAGGGGAAAAAGAAGGAGGCGGGCAATGAGCCGCGTCCGTTCAAACCGGCCCCCAAGTCTATGGACGAGGGGTGGAATAAGGTGGTCCGTAAGGGCACCAAAGCAGCCAAAGCCGCCACAGCCCCCAAGGCAGCGGCGGCAAAGCCTGCCAAGGTGCCAGTTACGAAACCTGCACGGAGGCTACCTAAGGCCCCTACCTCAGCGGCGGTTATATTGACCTTGCAGCCCGAGGCTGTGCAGCAAGGGGTCACCTATGCCCAGGTGCTTTCCGATGCCAGAAAGAGCATCGACCTGAAAGCACTGGGCATAGAGGGTGTGAGGTTTAGGACCGCTGCCACCGGCGCCCGGGTATTGGAAATACCGGGGGCTACCAGTGCCGAGAAGGCTAACTCCCTGGCTAACAAGTTCAGGGAGTCCTTCAGCGGAGCTCTCGTTCGTGTCACTCGTCCCGAGAAGTGCGTGGAGTTGCGCCTCTCGGGTCTCGACGACTCGGCAACGAAGGAGGATGTGGCGGCCGCTGTTGCAAAGGCGGGTGGCTGCACTGCTGACTCACTGAAGGTCGGCAACATTGTGCGGCCACCCGGTCGCCAAGGCACAGTCTGGCTGAGATGCCCGATTGCCGCGGCCAAAAAAGCCTCCGCCGGTAGGATCCTGGTGAACTGGGTTTCGGTGTCCGTCAAGGTACTGGAGCCCAGACCCATGCAGTGCTACCGGTGCTTGGAGGCCGGGCACATGGGGGTGAAATGCTCCAATGCAGAGGACCGTAGCGCCCTCTGCTACCGCTGCGGCAAGCCAGGCCACAAGGCGGCGCAATGTGAGGCCGAGCCTCATTGCCCGGTATGTGAATCGGCCGGCAAAAAGGCCGACCACCGCGTTGGGGGCAAGGCCTGCAAAGGCTCGGCCTCCAACAAGGCAAAAGGGAGGAAAACGAAGGCCGGCGTAGGATTCACGGCCCCCTCGCAGCCATCGACGCGCCCAGAAGCGCGAGAGGAGGATCGGATGGACTCCAATTAGTATGGCCATCCGATTCCTCCAGGCGAACATCGGCGGCTCCGCCAGGGCTCAGGATCTCCTGTCCCAGAGCCTGGCGGAGTCGTCGATACAAATTGCTGTGGTCGCCGAGCCCTACCTGATCCCATCCCGGGATAACTGGGTGGGGGACCGGGAGGACTTGGTGGCCATTACAACATGCGGTGGGTCCCTGCCCTTCGGAAAAATAGCGAGGGGCAAGGGATGTGTGTTGGCCACTGTGGGCGGCAGAGAGGGCATGGCGGTGATTGGGGTATACTGTTCCCCAAACAGAACCCTGGAGTACTTCGAAAGGGTACTCGCCGAAGTCGGGGTTCTGGCGGGAGCAGTATACCCCAGTCCCGTGTTAGTTGCTGGGGATTTTAACGCTAAGTCAACTGCGTGGGGATCCCCAGCAACTGACGCGAGAGGGGAGGCATTGGAGGAGTGGGCTGCGTCCCTTGGCCTCATGACCTTAAATAGGGGCATCGAAAACACGTGCGTGCGATGGAATGGGGGGTCCATAGTGGACATAACGTTTGCTTCCCCCGCCGTCGCATGCCGTGTTTCTGACTGGAGAGTGGAGACAGATGTAGAGACGCTGTCAGATCATCGATACATTCGATTCAGCGTCTCTACGTCTCTCTCTCTCACAGGGCAGGCTCCACCCCCACCATTTACCGACCAGGGTGTGCGGTGGTCGGTAAGGGGGCTGGATAAGGAGGTCGCTACCGAGGCGGCCATAGTGGAAGCCTGGGTGGCAAGCCCGGATATGGGGGACACAGATGCCGCAGCAGAGAGGCTAGGACAGTCACTTGCGCGGATCTGTGACGCCTCCATGCCACGGGTAAAAACGACCTTGCCACCCAGGAATATGTACTGGTGGAGACCAGGATTCCGCCAACTGCGGAAAGCCTGCGTTGCGGCACGACGGCATTACGCCCACTGCCGGCGCTGGAGAAGACGGGATGAGGTGGAGGAGCGCGAACGCTACGCTGACTATAGAGCCGCCTGTGCTGATCTACAGGCGGCTATAAAGGAGGGAAAAGAGTCAGCGTGGCGTGAGTGGCTGGAGTCTCTCGATCGGGATCCCTGGGGGCGCCCATACAAGTCGGTAACGGCTAAACTCCGTCCATGGGCCCCCCCACTCACCGCGACCCTTGAGCCGCAGCTTCTCGATCGGGTGGTCTCAAAACTCTTCCCCCATAGGGAAGCTTGGTGCCCGCCTCCCATGGCCCTCGGGCTTAGACCGCCTGAACCGGAGGAGGAGATCCCGCCGGTTGGTGAGACCGAGTTCCAGGCGGCGGTTTTACGACTTCGGTCTAAAAACGCCGCCCCCGGACCAGATGGCGTGCCGGGTCGAGTCCTAGTACAGGCGACCAAGGCACTGGGAGAAAACATAAAGGCACTCTTCTCTGAGTGCCTAGCGCAGGGCCACTTTCCGCAATGCTGGAAGCGCGGAAAGCTGGTCCTGCTGAAGAAGAGCGGCCGCCCGGCTGAATCCCCGTCGGCCTACCGCCCCATAGTGCTGCTTGGCGAGGCGAGCAAGCTCTTCGAGCGTATTATTGCTGCTCGCCTCGTCCAGCACTTAATTGGTGTGGGGCCAAACCTTAGCGACGGGCAGTTCGGGTTTCGTCATGGCCGCTCGACGGTGGACGCTATCGGGCGGGTGCGAGAAGTTGCGGATGAGGCGGTCTCGAAGGGTAGGGTGTTGCTGGCAGTGTCGCTAGACATAGCGAATGCCTTCAACACCTTGCCCTGGGAGACCGTAATGGAGGCCCTGAGGTACCATGAGGTGCCTCGTTATTTAAGGGACTCAGTGGCTAGCTACTTCGCCAATCGGGCCGTGATCTATCCGGCCCGTGAGGGGGAGTGGCAGGAGCGAAGGATGTCGTGCGGTGTTCCACAGGGTTCGGTCCTAGGACCGCTCCTGTGGAACATCGGGTACGATTTTGTACTCCGCGGGCAAAATTTGCGGGGGATCGGCGTAATCTGTTACGCCGATGACACCCTTGTGACAGCCCGCGGAAGGACATTTAGGGAGGCGGCCATTTTGGCCACGGCGGGAGTAGCCCAAGTAGTTCGTAAAATACGACTGCTTGGGCTGGAGGTGGCCCTCGATAAGTCCGAGGCCCTCTTCTTCCACGGGCCTCGGAATGCTCCACCGAGTGGGCAGTGTGTTGTTGTGGGCGGAACTTCCATCGCCGTCGAGTCGACGATGCGGTACCTAGGCCTTGTCCTCGACGGTCGATGGAAGTTTGAAGAGCACTTCCGGCAACTGGCTCCCAAGCTGGTGGCCTTCGCCGGAGTGCTCGGGGGTTTGCTCCCGAACGTAGGGGGGCCAAGTGTGGCGTGCCGTCGTCTGTATGCCGGTGTGGTGCGCTCTAAGGCACTTTATGGAGCGCCCATATGGGCGAGGGCCCCGAACACCACCATCCAGACCCTGCTGCGACGTCCGCAGAGGGTCATCGCCATCAGGGTGGCCCGGGCGTATCACACCGTCTCTTTTGAGGCGGCGTGTTTGCTGGCCAGTACCCCGCCATGGGATCTCGAAGCCGGGGTCCTAGCGGCGGTGTACTGGCGCAGCTTTGAAGTTAAGAAAGATGGAGGCTGGCCGATGCCGGAGGAGATCAGGCGGTGGAGGGAGCAGGGCCGTGAGGATCTCCTCAGGCAATGGTCAGAAAGACTGGGGACCCCGACTGCTAGCCGGGATGTCGTGGCTGCTATTCGGCCCGTTCTTAAAGAATGGGTCGATCGGCGCCACGGCGCGCCGACGTTCCGCTTGGCGCAGATCCTCTCGGGACATGGCTGTTTCGGGAGGTATCTGTGCCAAGTGGCACGACGCGAGCCGTCAACGGAGTGCCACCATTGCGGGGCAGCAGAAGACACGGCGCAGCACACCCGCGCCGTGTGCCCCGCATGGTCTGTGCAGCGCGCAGAGTTGGCGGCTCATATTGGAGGGGATCTCTCGCTATCGGCCATTGTCAACGCAATGACCGATAGCGAGAGTAATTGGAGGGCGGTCACCGGCTTCGCGGAGTCGGTGATGCAGGCGAAGGAGGCGGCGGAAAGGGACCGAGAGGATGACGCTGTCTCGGATCCCATACGCCGCCGGAGAACAGGTCGTAGGCGGCTGGCTTATGCTGGCCGCATACTTCCGTGAATAGGGACCTTCAGGTGATGGATCGGGGGATCTGTTGCCTGACCTGAGAGGTCCCGGGCTGTAAGGCACCTCGTCCTGTGTTCCGAGGTGCCTTAAGCGGAGAAAGGGGGGAGGGATTTAAACTCCTCCCAGGGAAGGGCCCAAACGGGCAACCGCTGAGGGAGTTGCGGATGCGCTGAACGATCCCGCGGCTCCCTCACTCTGCGGAGTTGAGGAACACCCCAGGTTTTTAGTGGGTACACTGCCTTTTTCAAGGCGGGACTCCCACATAACCATTCGGCCCCCCGGCCGAATGGTACCTATAAAAGGTTTTCCTGGGTAACCAAAAAAAAAAAAAAAAAAAAAAAGGTTAGGTTCCACGAACCTCTAGGGAGGGAGTCCCTACAGGCGCAGAGGTGTTACTGCGACGTGGCGCGTCCCCGGGCTGCGGATAGGGGGTCCCGGTGTGCCAATAGCGCTCGTTTACGAGCGATATTGGTACACCGGCGCGGACAAAACACGGGAGCGGAAGGTGGACTTCTCCGCGCGTCCCTTTGACTGAGCAAAGGGCGCAGTGGATGAAGTCAGGCAGAGGAAAGGAGTTCCTACTCTGTCGGCTCCGAGGAGGAGGCGGGCTCGGTTTGAGCTGCCTCGTGGGAGGAATTACCTTATGCTCCTCGCCTCATGTGGGTTGGGGTCGGGAGTGTAAGGTAAAGGGGCATGGTATGCCTGTGAGTCGGGTCCGGTGTGCACTAACCCTGCCTCCGGACAGGCAACTTTTGTTGCCACCGCTCGAAACTCGGTATCCTGCAAGCAGTGGCGGTCATGTCTCGTAGCTGTTTGTAGGACTGAGGGCCTTGGCTTAATCGCCCGGGCCGCGAGGAAGAATACCTCACTAAAAAATTACCCGAGGGTAGGCGGCGGTGCAGCGCAGGCTCAAAGCCCTTTTCAGGGCTTGGCCGGACGGAGTTCCGGTCGCTACTGCACCACCCGCTAGGAACCAGCCGACTCCTAGCGTGTATTAGGCTTCCCCGGCTACAGAGGGCACTGGCTGGGGTGACCGAATATTTCCCTCCTAATCGTGGGACTTAATATGGAACATTTAAAACAAAATAAAAATGACGTTGGTGGCCGTAGTGGCCGTAGTGGTAGAAAGAAGGAGTGTGGTGGCGCTTCTGTAAGCGACAGCGATGCTGGGGAGTCTTCCCATGTTGCTGTTCGTTCGCGGAGTCGCTCACCTATTGTGATCTTGGAGGACGTAATGCTGACGGCTTCGGGTAGAATGCCTGATCTGTCAGACACAGACTCGGATGGGAGCCTCCTGTCGGTGGCTTCCGGGGTGTCATCGCCCGGAAAGAGTCGCTTCTGGAGGAAGCGACTAAGAGAGGAATGCGGCGATGATGGTGACAGCGCGGGGCCGATAAAAGTTCCGGTGGCGGGGAGAGGGCCTGGTCGTCCCCCCACTACGGGAAAATATGTCGGCCTGGCTAAAGCCCAGGCGGAGCTCAACGCAGCCAAGGCTGAGGAGCTCAGGCTGAACGCCGAGATGGAGATGGTCGAGGAGGAGAAGCGGAAGAGGGAGGCGAGAGCCACCTTATTCCGCAAATCCCCAGATGTGATGGTCGTTGGCGACGAAGGAAGCCAGGAACCATCAGATCTGGCGAGGATCGTGTCGGATGCCGTAGGGACCATTTTAAAGGTCGCTACGTCATCCGGCCATTTAAAGGGCACGTACGTTCGTGCCCTTAAAGAAGCGGCGGAGGCCATCAAAGTCTCCTTTGAGGAGCAAAGGTCGCGCTCCATGACGGAGGAGGTCGCCCGTCTGGAGGCGACGAATTTGAAGCTCACACGGGAGCTAAAAGAAGTCCGAAAGGAAATGGCCCAGCTTCGTCAGCTGGTGCAACGGCCGACCGCGACCCCAGTGCCAACTCCGGCCCCGGCGGTCGATGAGATAGTGCGCGCTGTCATGGACCAATGCGGGTCCATGGTCAACGCGCGCTTCGAGGGGCTTAAAGACCGCCTCTTGCCGGAGAAACGTCTGCGACCACCACTGGCCGCAGACAATAAGAAGGCGAGTGCAAACGCCGCGACCGCGGCGACCTCTACTCGGGCTCCTTCCCCTCCTCTGGTGACTACAGCCACCACGAGTGGAGCAGCCCAGAGTGCCAAGGGGAAGGGGAAGGGGAAGAAGGCGAAAAAGGAGGCGGTCAGGGAGCCTCGGCCTTTTAAACCTGCCCCTGAATCAATGGACGAGGGATGGAGCAAGGTCGTGCGAAAGGGCACCAAAGCAGCCAAAGCCGCCCAAGCTCCCAAGGCAGCGGCGGCAAAGCCTGCCAAGGTGCCCGTTGCGCGACCTGTGCGCAAACTACCGAAGTCTCCTACCTCAGCAGCGGTGATCCTAACCCTGCAGCCGGAGGCGGTCAAAACTGGGGTCACCTATGCCCAGGTGCTTTCCGATGCCAGAGAGCGCATCGATTTGAAAGCACTGGGCATAGAGGGGGTTCGATTCCGGACCGCCGCCACTGGAGCCCGGGTGTTGGAGATACCGGGGGCTGCGAGTGCGGAGAAGGCCAACTCCCTAGCTAATAAGTTTAGGGAGACCTTCAGTGGCGATCTCGTCCGAGTCACACGCCCCGAGAAGTGCGCAGAGATGCGCCTCTCGGGTCTCGATGACTCGGCTACGAAGGAGGATGTCGCAGCCGCCGTTGCAAAAGTGGGTGGCTGCTCCGTAGAGTCCCTAAAGGTCGGCAATATTGTCCGGCCACCTGGGCGTCAAGGGACAGTATGGCTGAGCTGCCCCATTGCTGCGGCGAAAAAAGCCTCTGCCGGTCGAATTTTGGTAAACTGGGTTTCGGTGTCCGTCAGGGTACTGGAGCCCAGGCCCCTCCAATGCTACCGATGCTTGGAGGCCGGGCACATGGGGGCGAAGTGCCTGAATGCAGAGGACCGCAGTGCCCTCTGTTACCGTTGTGGCAAGCCTGGACACAAGGCGGCACAATGCGAGGCTGAGCCGCACTGTCCGGTGTGTGAAGCCGCCGGACAGAAGGCCGACCATCGAGTTGGAGGCAAGGCCTGCAAAGGCTCGGCCTCCAACAAGGCCAAAAAGGCGAACAAGAGGGCTGGCGTAGGCTTCACGGCCCCCTCGCAGCCATCGACGCGCCCAGAAGCGCGAGAGGAGGATCGGATGGACTCTAATTAGTATGGCCATCCGATTCCTCCAGGCGAACATCGGCGGCTCCGCCAGGGCTCAGGATCTCCTGTTTCAGAGCCTGGCGGAGTCGTCGACACAAATCGCAGTGGTCACCGAGCCCTACCTGATCCCATCCCGGGATAACTGGGTGGGGGACCGGGAGGACTTGGTGGCCATCACAACATGCGGTGGTTCCCTGCCCTTCGAAAAAATAGCGAAGGGCAGGGGATGTGTGCTGGCCACTGTGGGCGGCAGACAGGGTATGGTGGTGATTGGGGTGTACTGTTCCCCAAACCGGACCCTAGAGTACTTCGAGAGAGTACTCGCCGAAGTCGGGGTCCTGGCGGGAGCAGTATGCCCCAGTCCCTTGTTGGTTGCTGGGGATTTTAACGCCAAGTCTACCGCGTGGGGATCCCCAGCAACCAACGCGAGAGGGGAGGTACTGGAGGAGTGGGCGGCGTCCCTTGGCCTCCAAATCCTTAACAGAGGCAACGAGAACACGTGCGTGCGACGGAATGGGGGGTCCATAGTGGACATAACGTTCGCTTCCCCCTCCGTCGCATGCCGTGTTCTGGATTGGAGAGTGGAGACGGATGTAGAGACGCTGTCAGACCATCGGTACATCCGATTCAGCGTCTCTGCATCCACAGGGCAGTCTCCACCCCCGGTAGTTGCCAACCGGGGCATTCGGTGGTCGCTTAGGAAGCTGGATAAGGAGGTGGCTTCTGAGGCGGCCATAGTGGAGGCCTGGGTGTCTGGCCCAGACATGGGGGACGTAGATGCCGCAGCAGAGAGACTGGGGGAGTCACTTGCGCGGATCTGCGACGCCTCCATGCCACGGGTCAAAACCACGTCGCCGCCCCGGAACATCTACTGGTGGAGGCCGGGGCTTCGGCACCTCCGCGAAGCCTGCGTCGCTGCGAGGCGGCATTACTCCCGCTGCCGCCGCTGGATGAGACGGGACGAGGAGGAGGAGCGCGAACGCTACGCTGACTACAGAGCCGCCTGTACTGAGCTACAGGTGGCCATAAAGGAGGCCAAAGAGTCAGCGTGGCGCGAGTGGCTGGAGTCCCTCGACCGGGATCCTTGGGGGCGCCCATACAAGTCGGTGACGGCAAAACTCCGTCCATGGGCCCCCCCAATCACTGCGACACTCGAACCGCAGCTTCTCGGTCGAGTGGTGGCGAGCCTCTTCCCCCAAAGAGAGGCGTGGAGCCCGCCCCCCATGGCGCTTGGGCTGAGGCCGTCGGACCAGGTGGAGGAGGAGGTTCCGCCGGTATGCGAGACGGAGCTCCGGGAGGCTGTTTTGAGACTACGGTCTAAAAACACAGCTCCCGGACCAGATGGCATACCGGGCCGAGTACTGGTTCAGGCCACAAAAGCGCTCGGTGGAGGGATAGGGGCACTCTTTTCAGAGTGCCTAGCGCAGGGCCACTTTCCGCAGTGCTGGAAACGCGGAAAGTTGGTCCTGTTGCGGAAGAGCGGGCGCCCAGTTGACTCCCCGTCGGCCTACCGCCCCATCGTGCTGCTCGGCGAGACGAGCAAGCTCTTTGAGCGAGTTATTGCTGCTCGTCTCGTCCGGCACCTAATCGAGGTGGGGCCAAACCTCAGTGACGGGCAGTTTGGGTTCCGCCACGGCCGCTCGACCGTAGACGCAATAGGGAGGGTGCGGGAGCTCGCGGATGAGGCGGTCTCTAGGGGTGGGGTGTTGCTGGCAGTGTCGCTAGACATAGCGAATGCCTTCAACACCTTGCCCTGGGAGACCATATTGGAGGCCCTCAGATACCATAATGTTCCAAGGTACCTGAGGGAGACTGTAGCGAGCTACTTCTCTAATCGGGCCGTGATTTATCCGGCCCGGGAGGGGGAGTGGCAGGAGAGAAAAATGACGTGCGGTGTTCCACAGGGATCGGTCTTAGGACCGCTCCTGTGGAACATCGGGTACGACTTTGTGCTCCGCGGGCAAAATTTATGGGGGATCGGCGTCGTATGTTACGCCGATGACACCCTCGTAACAGCCCGCGGAAAGTCCTACAGGGAGGCAGCCATCTTGGCCACGGCGGGAGTAGCCCAAGTAGTGCGTAGAATACGACTACTTGGGCTGGAGGTGGCCCTGGAGAAATCCGAGGCCCTAGTTTTTCACGGGCCCCGGAACGCTCCTCCGAGTGGGCGGAATGTGACTGTGGGAGGAACTTCTATCGCCGTCGGGTCGACGATGCGGTACCTTGGCCTTGTCCTCGACGGCCGATGGAAGTTCGAAGAGCACTTCCGGCAACTGGCTCCCAAGCTGGTGGCCTTTGCCGGAGTGCTCGGGAGTTTGCTCCCAAACGTGGGAGGAGCGAGCGTTTCGTGCCGTCGCCTGTACGCCGGTGTGGTGCGCTCCAAGGCGCTGTACGGAGCGCCTATATGGGCAAACACCCTGACCGCGACCGTCCAGACCCTGCTGCGACGTCCGCAGCGGGTCATCGCGAACAGGGTGGCCCGAGCGTACCACACCGTCTCTTTTGAGGCGGCGTGCCTGCTGGCCAGTACCCCGCCATGGGACCTCGAGGCCGGGGTCTTGGCGGCGGTGTACTGGCGCAGCTTTGAGAGGAAAAGGAGTGGAGGCTGGCCAATGCCTGAGGAGATCAGGCGGTGGAGAGAAGAAGGCCGCGAAGACCTCTTCAGGCATTGGTCAGATAAGCTGGAGTCACCGGCTGCTAGCCGGGATGTCGTGGCTGCGATTCGACCCGTTCTTAAAGAATGGGTCGATCGTCGCCACGGCGCGCCGACGTTCCGCTTGGCGCAGATCCTCTCGGGACATGGTTGTTTCGGGAGGTATCTGTGCCAAGTGGCACGACGTGAGCCGACAACGATGTGCCACCATTGCGGGGCGGCGGAAGACACGGCGCAGCACACCCGCGCCGTGTGCCCCGCATGGTCTGCACAACGCGCAGAGTTGTCGGCGGAAGTAGGGGGGGATCTATCGCTATCGGCCATTGTTAAAGCAATGACCGATAGCGAAAGAAACTGGAGGGCGATCACCGGCTTCGCGGAGTCGGTGATGCGGGAGAAGGAGGCGGCGGAAAGGGACCGAGAGGACGACACCCTCTCGGATCCCATGCGCCGAAGGCGCGTTGGTCGTAGGCGGCTGGCTTATGCCGGCCGCATACTACCGTAAATGGGGACCTTCGGGTAATAGATCGGGGGATCTATTGCCTGACCTGAGAGGTCCCGGGCTGTAAGGCACCTCGTCCTGTGTTCCGAGGTGCCTTAAGCGGAGAAAGGGGGGAGGGATTTAAACTCCTCCCAGGGAAGGGCCCAAGACGGGCAACCGCTGAGGGAGTTGCGGATGCGCTAAGCGATCCCGCGACTCCCTCACTCTGCGGAGATGAGGAACACCCCAGGTTTTTAGTGGGTACACTGCCTTTTTCAAGGCAGGACTCCCACATAACCATTCGGTCCCCCTGGCCGAATGGTACCTATAAAAGGTTTTCCTGGGTAACCAAAAAAAAAAAAAAGGTTAGGTTAGGTTCCACGGACCTGCTAGGAAAGGGAGTTTCCTAGTGTGGCGCAGAGGTGTAAACTGCGACGTGGCGCGTCCCCGGGCTGCGGATAGGGGGTAACCGGTATTGGCACACCGGCGCGGACAAAACACGGGAGGGCAGTGGAAAGGAGTTAGTTCCTTTCTCTGCTGCTCCGAGAGGGAGGCGGGTTTTCGCCTCAAGAGAGGGTCTCTCTTTGAGTAATCAAAGACGACGGTGGTTTTCCTTTTGCTCCTCGCCTCATGTGGGTTGGGGTCGGGAGTAATAAGGAAAAGGGCATTTTATGCCTGTGAGTCGGGTCCGGTGTGCACTAACCCTGCCGCCGGACAGGCAACTTATGTTGCCACCGCTCGAAAACTCGGAATCCTACAACGATGGCGGTCACGTCTCGTAATCGTTGTAGGACTGAGGGCCTTGGCTTGGTCGCCTGGGCCGCGAGGAAGAAATCCTCTATAAAAAATAACCCGAGGGTAGGCGGCGGTGCAGCGCAGGCTCAAAGCCCTTTTCAGGGCTTGGCCGGACGGAGTTCCGGTCGCTACTGCACCACCCGCTAGGAACCAGCCGACTCCTAGCGGTCTTAGGCTTCCCCGGTTACAGTGGGCACTGACCGGGGTGACTGTGTACTTCCCATAAACTCGTGGGATTCAATATGGAAAACAATTTTTTAAAAAAACTTAAAGATGGTGGCTGTGAAGGCCGTAGTTACGCCAGTAAGGCGAAAGGAGTAGTAGTGAGGGAGCAACGACACATGTCGTTGGAGAGAGGCTCAGATGATGATGTCTCCATCGCAAGCCTGGATTCGGAGACTGACTTCAGAGTTAGTCCATGCAGTGTGAGGCTAGAACTGTTGGAGTCTGGCAAAAAGAGTAAACGGCGGCATACGGAAGAGGATGAGTCAAGCGATGATGGCTCAGTCAATTCCAATAAAAGAGGTAGAGGTCGGCCACCCTCATCAGGCAAATATGTGGGTTTGGCTAAGGCCCAGTCCGAGCTAAATGCCCTTAAAAGGCAGGAAGCTCTTCGTAAAGCTGAGGAAGAAGTTGCTGCGCAAGTTGCCAAGCACATGGCAACACGTGCGGTGGCTCCCTCTCCTTCTCATCAAGAAGAAAACGCTGAGTTTGCCGATGACCTGATCACTCAGGTTCGTGATGCGACTGATGTTATCCTATCAGTCGCTAAGAGGTCCGGCAACCTGAAGGGCACCTTTACAAGGGCCCTTAAGGAATCGGTAAACTCGGTGAGAATAGCAGTAGAAGGCCTCTACAACAGAACTGCATCGGAGGAAACAGCGAAGCTCCAGGCAGATAATGCCCGCCTGCGGAAGGAGATGATGGAGCTTCGCAAAGATATGAGTGAGCTCCTTGCTAAGGTGAAGCAGGCTAAAAGTCAAACAGAGGCAAGTGCACCTCCGAAGCGAAGTCAGCCTTCAAACGACCCTGAAGGGATCGTTCAATCTATCATGCTGCAGGTGGGCAGCATGATAGATGCCAAATTGGAGGGACTAAAGGAACGACTGCTTCCTGAAAAACGGATTCGTCCTCCTTTGGCTGCGGATAAGCGCCAAGAGGCAACTCTGAAGCGAACAGACGAGCCCCAAAAGGGGAAAAAGACGAAAAAGCCGGCCAGTAAAGCGACTGAAACGCCCACTGAAGCGGCAGGTTCTCAGGTCCCTCAGGAAGGGGCGGCACCAGAGGGAAAAAATGAGGGCTGGTCCACAGTGACCAAGCGGAGGAAGAAAGAAAAGAAGGCGGTGCCGCAACAAAAAGGGGCAAAGCAAGCGGGGGCCTCTAAACCAGGCCGGCCGACTGCGGTAAAGTTGCGTCCTCCTCGAACTGCAGCAGTGGTGATAACTCTGCAGCCGGGAGCTGCAGATAAAGGAGTGACTTACGCCAAGCTGCTGGCGGATGCTAAGTCGAAAGTAGACGTCGCCAGCTGCGGCATCACCAGTTTGCGCTTTCGTAAAGCTGCAACTGGTGCCCGCATCTTGGAGGTAGCCGCGGGCGAGGCAAGTGCTGAGAAAGCTGACTGCTTTGCTCAGAAACTCAGAGCAGCTTTGGACGTGGAGGTCGCAAAGGTGACAAGACCCACAAAGTGTGCAGAGTTTCGGGTGCTAGGTCTGGATGACACAGCGACCAAAGAAGATTTGGTCGTTGCTATAGCGAAGCAAGGAGGATGCCCAGAAGGCTCAATAAAGGTGGGAGAAATCAAACGCTCTCCTAAGGGGACTGGAGTTGCGTTTGTGAGCTGCCCGATGGCCGCTGCCAAAAAGATCGGGGCGGAAGGCCGTCTCTTAGTAGACTGGGTCTCAGCCCGAGTGGAGTTGGTCCAACCCAGAGCATTGCGGTGCTATCGTTGCCTGCAAAGCGGGCACGTTCGCGCCCAGTGCTCTGCCGAAACGGACCGGAGCACGGAGTGCTACCGATGTGGCCAACCAGGCCATAAGTCGGCGTCCTGCACAGCCCCGCCAAAGTGTTCACTTTGTGCGGCGGCAAACAAGCCGTCGACTCATCGGCTAGGCAGCAAGACGTGTGCCCCTCCTAAATCAAGGAGGAATAGAGCACCAGACCCGAAAACGACAGCCAGCACCAACCTTCCGTCACAGACGGAAGTGGTAATGGACATTTAAGTCGACAAATATATACCGGTGTGGAAGCTGCGAGAGATTCCATCTCGACACGCAGTCAGAGAGAAGGGGACAGAGGAAGTGTTACCCTCGTTTATGTCCCCAATATAGCAGGCTTTAGTGACGGCACTGGGGGGTGCCGTCTCTTGTATAAGCCTCGAGTTGGCGCGCGCGGAGGTCCCGTGCGCCTCTCACACGAGAAATGGAGTGGAGCGATCGCTCACCCATTGAGGAGACTCATTGAGTCAACGACGCCGGGGCCATGGAAGAATGCGAAAGCGTACCCACAGCCCCGGCAATAGTCTTGAGAAGGACCCCGATGGTTTTTTAGTCGGTATGCCGCTGGTTGCTAGTGTCTCATTAGCACTAGTAACTAGCGGAGAGCCCGACATACCCCATCAGCTCCCCCGAGCTGTTGGGGATGCGTAATGCATTTCTCCATCGTAAAAAAAAAAAAAAAAAAAAAAAAAAAAAAAAAAAGGTTAGGTTAGGTTCCACGGACCTGCTAGGAAAGGGAGTTTCCTAGTGTGGCGCAGAGGTGTAAACTGCGACGTGGCGCGTCCCCGGGCTGCGGATAGGGGGTAACCGGTATTGGCACACTGGCGCGGACAAAACACGGGAGGGCAGTGGAAAGGAGTTAGTTCCTTTCCCTGCTGCTCCGGAGAGGGAGGCGGATTTCGCCTCAGGAGAGGGTCTCTTTGAGTTTTCAAAGATGACGGTGGTTTTCCTTTTGCTCCTCGCCTCATGTGGGTTGGGGTCGGGAGTAATAAGGAAAAGGGCATTTTATGCCTGTGAGTCGGGTCCGGTGTGCACTAACCCTGCCGCCGGACAGGCAACTTATGTTGCCACCGCTCGAAAACTCGGAATCCTACAACGATGGCGGTCATGTCTCGTAATCGTTGTAGGACTGAGGGCCTTGGCTTGGTCGCCTGGGCCGCGAGGAAGAAATCCTCTATAAAAAATTACCCGAGGGTAGGCGGCGGTGCAGCGCAGGCTCAAAGCCCTTTTCAGGGCTTGGCCGGACGGAGTTCCGGTCGCTACTGCACCACCCGCTAGGAACCAGCCGACTCCTAGCGGTCTTAGGCTTCCCCGGTTACAGAGGGCACTGACCGGGGTGACCGAATATTTCCCTCCCACTCGTGGGAATACATATGGAAACTCAATTAAAACTCAAAGACGTAAGTGAGGGAGAGGAGACGATGGGCGCATCTGTTGTGCGTTGTTACGCCGGGAAGGCGAGGACGGAAGATGGAAGGACGAGAAGTCCCCTTAGAGGGGAACAACGTCTTGTTTCCATGGAGAGAGGGTCGGGCGACGACGTGCTCTTTCAGAGTTTAGAATCGGGATCAGATTCTAGACTCAGTGAATGCAGCGTGTCAATTGAGCCCCTATCTTCCAAATTCTGGAAGAAGAAGGCCGGCGAAAAACGACGCCGTGGTGAGCAGGAGGAGCAGCAGGCAGATTCGAGCGATGAGGAAGTCTCGAAGGTCCATGTTACTCCAACTGCCAAAAGAGGAAGAGGTCGTCCTCCTTCTACAGGCAAGTACGTTGGCCTTGCCAAAGCCCAGGCAGAGCTAAACGCTCTGAAACGGGAAGAGGTCCAACGGAAAGCAGAGGAGGAAGTAGCGGCAAAGGTGGCCAGTCACAAAGCCAAACGCAAGGTGGCTCCACCAGCCCAAGAGGAAATAGATAGCGGGTTGGCTTCTGACTTGGTCAAGCAAGTCACAGACGCAGCTGAGGTTATCCTTACGGTAGCCACAAAGTCCGGCAACCTTAAGGGAACCTTTACGAGGGCTCTGAAGGATTCAGCTGCCTCTATAAAGGCAGCTGTTGAAACATTATACGCCAGATCGGCCTCCGAAGAGACTGCGAAGCTCCAGGCTGATAACGCCCGCCTGCGGGGGGAGTTAGCGGAGCTTCGTAAAGAAATAGGGGATTTAAAAATCAGAGTGGCACAGACTGAGAGAATGGACGAAGAGTTACCACCGGTGAACCAAGCCAAACCTAAGACGAGCCAATCGTCATTGTCAGTCGACCAAGAGGAGATAACGCGCTCCATCATGCTGCAAGTGGGCAGCATGATCAATGCTCGGCTCGAAGGTATGGAGGGTAGACTGCTTCCTGAGAAGCGTATTCGCCCTCCCTTAGCCGCAGATAGACGAAAAGAGACTGCACCTGAACAAACTCCTGAAGCAGCTTCTCAGCCTCCAAGCGCCAAGAGGGGCAAAAAGAAGAAGCAGGAGGCCACTAAAGCACCTGCAGCTTCGTCACAGGGGCAACCCCGAGACTTACCGCAAGCCCCGAAGACAACGGACGCAGAGTGGTCCACGGTCACCAAGCGGAAAAAGAAGGGGAAAGCAGGGGACAAACCAACCAATGCAGCAGCACAAGGCAAAGTTGGTAAGCCTCCGAACCAACCGGCCAAGGTCAAGCTGCGTCCACCTCGGACTGCAGCAGTGGTAATCACTCTGCAGCCGGGAGCTGAGGAGAAGGGCGCAACATATGCCCAAGTTATATCGGAGGCAAAGGCGAAAATAGACCTCACCAGTTGCGGCATCACCAGCTTGCGGTTCCGCAAAGCTGCAACGGGTGCTCGCATACTTGAGGTGGCAGCGGGGGATGCCAGCGTCGACAAGGCGGACTCCCTTGCCCAAAAGTTGAGGGAAGCTCTTGGAGAAGACATGGCTCGAGTATCAAGGCCCATGAAATGTGCTGAATTCCGCATTTCGGGCCTTGATGACTCAGTGTCAAAGGATGACATCGCTGCAGTCGTTGCGCAACGTGGGTTGTGCTCGAAGGATGCAATAAAGGTAGGGGAAATCAAACTCACCCCCCAGGGAACAGGTGTATCTCTAGTGAGTTGTCCTATTGCAACCGCCAAGAGGTTAGGACAGGAAGGGCGACTGCTAGTCGGCTGGGTGTCAGCGAAGGTAGAGTTGCTACAGCCCAGACCGATTAGATGCTACCGGTGTCTTCAAAGCGGTCACGTCCGAGCACAGTGCTCCGCGGAGACCGATCGTAGCGAGGAGTGTTACAGGTGTGGTCAAGCTGGACACAAATCCTCCGCATGCACTGCTACGCCGAAGTGCTCGATTTGCGCAGCAGCAAAAAAGCCTTCGGCACACAGATTAGGCGGGAAGGCGTGTGCCCCCCCCAATTCAAGAAGAGGAAAAGTTCCCACTAAGAACAGGAACACTTCAGCTACAACGCCGGCAGCCACAGACTGCCCCCCGACACAAGCAGGGGAAATGAGGGTGAATATGGACATCAATTAGATGGCCCTACGCTTCTTACAGGCGAATATCAACCACTCCGCCAGAGCTCAGGATCTCATGACCCAGAGCATGGCGGAGTGGTTGATTGACATAACAGCCGTTACTGAACCCTACTTCATCCCCCCTCGACCCAACTGGGTAGGAGATGATGTAGGGTTAGTTGCCATAGTGTCTCGAGGAGCCACCTTTGATAAGGTTATTAAGGGCCGTGGTTGCGTAGCGGCCCTGGTGCGAGGAGTCATGGTGATAGCAGCTTATTTTTCACCCAATAAAACTCTAGCTGAGTTCGAAAATTTCCTCGTTGACTTGGGGGCACTCGTTGGACAAAGTCACCCGCACCCGGTGCTTCTCCTAGGGGACTTAAATGCGAAAGCTGCCGCATGGGGGTCTGCAATCACAGATGTACAGGGAGAAACTTTGGAAGAGTGGACTCTAAGCTCTGGGCTTGTAGTCCTAAATCAAGGATCGGTTGCTACTTGCGTGCGGCCACAAGGGGAGTCCATTGTGGACGTAACCTTTGCAAGTCGCAATTTGGCAAGCCGCATTAGGGGTTGGAAGGTCCAGGTAGGTGTGGAGACTCTCTCGGACCATCGGTATATCCGATTCGAGGTCGCCCACCTACCAGTGGCTCCAAGCACATCTCACTATACCAGTGCACTCGGACAAAGTCCAAGATGGGCCCTAAAGCGTCTAGATCGAGAGGCACTTGAAGAAGCTTCCCTGGTCAAGGCCTGGGTGTCGCCACCGGGAAGAGTAGACGAAATTGACGTAGAGAATGAGGCGGAGTGGTTTCGCGAATCTCTAACGCACATATGCGACGCAGCGATGCCTAGAGTCGGTCGACATCCCACTAAACTGCAAGTTTATTGGTGGTCGACACGACTCGAAGATCTACGAGCTGATTGCGTCATAGCAAGACGCCATTTTGCTAGGCAGCGCAGAAGGCGTCGTCGCGACGAGGAAGAGGAAGC
The DNA here is from genome assembly GCA_912999785.1 of Hydriomena furcata. Lineage (NCBI taxonomy): Eukaryota > Metazoa > Arthropoda > Insecta > Lepidoptera > Geometridae > Hydriomena > Hydriomena furcata. The sequence goes on from OU538820.1 coordinate 25,656,122, forward strand.
CAGATTATACGGCCTTTACAAAGAAGCCAAATCAGCCCTACAACTGGCTATTCTACAAGAAAAGGCGCAAGGCCGAGATGCCATGCTAGAGGCCTTAAACCAAGACCCTTGGGGAAGACCCTACAGGTCGGTAAGAGGTAAAATCCGCCCGTGGGCGCCACCACTGACGCAGAGTCTGGAGCCCCAGCTTCTAGGAGAAGTGGTGTCATCCCTATTTCCATCTAGGGAGGAACATTTACCACCAGCCATGACACTGCCTAACGAGGAAAGCGGTTTAGATGATGAAGTGCCGGAAATAAGTGAAGTTGAACTCAGAATGGCGGTTCTGAAGATGAATGCCAAAAACACGGCACCTGGACCTGATGGTGTTCCCGGACGAGCGTGGGCCTTGGCCATGAAGACTCTGGGACCTCGGCTTAGATGCCTTTATGACGCCTGCCTTGATCAAGGACGTTTTCCGACTCCTTGGAAGACGGGCCGCCTTGTGCTCCTGAAGAAGGATGGGCGACCTACGGACTCACCATCTGCCTATCGCCCCATCGTTCTATTGGATGAAGTGGGAAAGCTCTTGGAGCGCATAATTGCCGGTCGCCTCAATGGACACCTGAGCTGTGTCGGTCCAGACCTGGACAATAACCAGTTCGGTTTTCGGAGGGGTCGATCGACGGTTGGTGCGATCCTAAGAGTTAAGGAAATGGCTGAAGAGGCGGTGGCCCGGGGTGAGGTGGTTTTGGCGGTGTCTCTCGATATCGCCAATGCTTTTAACACCTTGCCCTGGAGCTGTATCAGGGAGGCCTTGACTTACCATCGAGTCCCCCACTACCTCCGTAGGATAATCGCGGACTACCTCTCCGACAGATTTGTGTCGTTTGAAGGACGTGACGGCTGGAGACAACACCAAATGTCGTGCGGTGTTCCACAGGGTTCGGTCCTAGGACCGCTCCTGTGGAACATCGGGTACGACTGGGTGTTGCGAGGTGCAACACTCTGGGGTATCACCTTAACGTGTTACGCTGATGACACTCTCGTTACAGCAAGAGGGAAAACGCACAGACAAGCAGCTCTGCTTGCGACAGCTGGGGTGGCCCAAGTGGTGGGCCGTATAAGACGTTTGGGGCTCGAGGTAGCATTGAGGAAGTCAGAGGCTCTCTGTTTCCATGGGCCTCGAAACAAACCACCGGCTGGATCGCACATTGTGGTTGGGGGTGTCCGCATCGGCATCGAGTCGACGATGAAATACTTGGGACTCGTCCTCGATAGCCGATGGGACTTTAATGCCCACTTTGAGCGACTTCAGCCAAAATTAATGGGGACGGCGGCAGCTCTTGGGGGACTGCTTCCCAACATAAGAGGTGCAAAGATAGGCTGCCGAAAGCTGTACATGGGCGTTGTACGCTCTATGGCAATGTACGGAGCACCGGTGTGGGCCGATACTCTCAGCAGCCAGAACATTACTCAATTGCGGAAACCACAAAGAGTAATGGCGCTGAGAGTAATTCGGGGATACCGCACGGTATCCTATGAAGCCGCGTGTGCATTAGCGGGTTCTCTACCATGGGACCTGGTTGCGAAAGGTCTCGCAACGGTACATCATTGGCGAGAGCGAGAGGTAGCTGGTGGCCAGCGTCCAGCGGCTAGAGAGATCGAACTTAAAAGGAGAAATATCCATAACAACCTCGTCGAAGAGTGGATATGTAGGCTGGCGGAACCAAATGCTGGTCAAAAGACCATTGAAGCATTGCGTCCGGTTATGAAGGAGTGGCTAACAAGGGAGCATGGCTCGATGACCTTCCGATTGACGCAGGTACTATCGGGGCACGGATGTTTCTCGAAGTACCTGTGTCGTATTGGGAGGGAACCGACAACTGAGTGCCACCATTGCCCCAGTAACATCGACTCGGCACAGCACACGCTGGAAGAATGCCCAGCCTGGGCAGAACCCCGGCGTGAGCTAATAGACAAAGTGGGAACTGACCTTTCACTCCCAGCTCTTCTCAGAGCTATTTTAAGGAGTGAAGAAAGTTGGAAAGCGGCAATAAACTTCTGCGAAGAGATTCTCTCGCAAAAGGAAGCTGCGGAAAGGGAGCGGGAAATCACAACTCTCAACCCGATCCGTAGCAGGAGATCCGGGCGTCGCAGGAGGCATCCCAGCCTCCATGTGATAAGGCCCCCATAAAAAGGCTTAAGTGGCGGCACCGGGGGGTGTCACCACCTAACGAACAGCCTTGAGGTGGTGCGCGCGGTGGTCCCGCGTGCCTCTCATCAGAGATGTGGCGATAACAACTCAAGAGGAGGCTCAACGAGCCAACGCCGCCGGTGGCCATGGACGAGTGCGAAAGCGTACCCACAGCCCCGGCACCAGGCGTGAAGATGGACCCCCGATGGTTTTTTAGTCGGTATGCCGTTGGTTGCTAGGGTCTCATTAGCCCTAGTAACTGGCGGAGAGCCCGACATACCCCTTCAGCTCCCCCGAGCTGTTGGGGATGCGTAATGCATTTCTCCATCGTTAAAAAAAAAAAAAAAAAAAAAAAAAAAAAAGGTTAGGTTAGGTTAGGTTAGGTTAGGTTAGGTTAGGTTAGGTTAGGTTAGGTTAGGTTCCACGAACCTCTAGGAATGGAGTTCCTACAGGCGCAGAGGTGATACTGCGACGTGGCGCGTCCCCGGGCTGCGGATAGGGGTAGCCGGTACCGAGTTCGGTACCGGTAACCGGTGTGTTGTTGCACACCGGCGCGGACAAAACACGAAGATAGGGAGGTAGGGGGTGGGGAAGGCTTCTCCGCGCGTCCCTTTGATTAGCAAAGGGCGCAGTGGATGAAGCAGGACGTGCTCGGTGAGCAACAGCCAACCGAGTAGGGAATAGAGGGGGTGCTCTATTGCCAGCGTCCAGGGTAGGACAAGATGATGGATGATAGAGATGAGGGATGATAGAGATGAGGGATGGTAGAGAGAGGAGGCGGACTTGCCCGTCGGGGAGACCGGAGTGCCACGCCGGTCAGGCCCCGGGCGGGTGAGGGAGAGGACGCTAAACCTCTTTAAAAAATGGCACAGGAAGAAAACCTCTTTAAAAAATAACACCTCCTGGGGGAGATCGGTGTCGCCACGCCGATCTGGACCCGTGGGGGCGGAGAGGATGGAGGGGAGGCGACAGTGGGTGCCTGCCTAGAAGGATGGATGATAGAGATGAGGGATGGGTGCTCTTCCTGAAAGTCGGGTAGGTGTCTTGGCTTGTTGATCGCGGCGGGGAGCCATGATTGACTTGCCTTGACGCCAATTGCCCGATTAGTAGGGAGTGAGGCCAACCAAGTGGGTGGGATTAGAACACGGCTGATCCCACCCAGGGAGGGGCCCCCGCGACGGGGCACAGACTGGCGGCTTGGTGACTTCATCGTGGTTTTGGTCGATGCACTTGCCTAGCTGCCAGTTATTAGGAAGGTAGTGAGGCCTCTTATAGGCCTCCGTATGGAAGGGAATGGTAGATGAAGGTGGGAAGGTCTGCCGAGGGTGACGATGCGTCGATCAGTGAGTGGTTAACCCACCACTTGATCGACGAGTCGTCATCTCTGCGGCGGAGAATGTAAGGGATGGGAATGTGAGGTGATGGATGCAAGACGGGAATGGAGAGGAAGAAAACCTCAGTAAAAAATTACCAGCGGCAGGAGATCTGAGAGTGATGGGACGGTGTACGCACCGTCTCCGCAACTCTCCTCCTCCTGGCGATCATGCGATTTGCCGGGAGCGAGGCCGCCGAGTGGGATCCTTTCGATCCCACTCTGGGATGGAGGGGAGGCGACAGCGGGTGCCTGCCCCTACACGGGATGGTGACTGGTGGCCGTTCTGGCTTTTGGCCTTGCCACCAGTCGTGGAGCGGAGTTCGGCGTTGCCGACTCTGCTGTTTGGGTCCGTGAGTGGCTGAAGTGGGGGCTTCGGCTGCTCGCTTGTGGACCCCGGGAGGGCGATGGCACTTAAGTTAGTGCTGTCGTGAGCTCCGCGTACGTAGTGCGCGGGACCGGGGCGTGGCAGTGGGTGTCATTCCCGGGACGATGCTCCTAGCAACGATGCGAGAGGGGCACCGGTGCGTTCCGTATGGAGATCCCGGAGCCCCTCGACATGCATCGAGGCTGGCCATCGGGCGTTTTTAGTGAGTCGTCGAGTGCAGAGTGCTCGACAACCTCACATAACCTAGTTTGCCGTCCCCTGGACAAACTAGGTATCTGGTTGCAGATTTTTACCGCCCGTAAAGCAAAAAAAAAAAAAAAGGTTAGGTTAGGTTAGGTTAGGTTAGGTTAGGTTAGGTTGCGGCGGCACTTGTGGCAAGTTGTCGCCGTGAGCACCTACACGGGTGCCGGGGATGGCAGGATGTCATTCCCGGGACACGGTGCTTATAGGCAACGTGCGAGAACCACGAACCTCTAGGGAGGGAGTCCCTACAGGCGCAGAGGTGATACTGCGACGTGGCGCGTCCCCAGGTTGCGGATAGGGGTTAACCGGTGTACCAATAGCGCTCGTGCGAGCGATGTTGGCACACCGGCGCGGACAAAACACGAAGATAGGGAGGTCGAGGGAAGGAGGGCTTCTCCGCGCGTCCCTTTGACTGAGCAAAGGGCGCAGTGGATGAAGTCGGGCAGAGGAAAGGAGTTCCTACTCTGCCGGGAGGGTGGGCAGGCTTGGTAGCCGCCCAACACCGCTCTTTTAAGAGCGGTGAAGACGTAGGGGGTAGGGGACCCAGTTGGGCCTGCCCTGACAGGTAGGTGTCGGGTTGTCGTAGACTTCCCGACATCACCTGCCCCTATTTATAGGGGCGTAGAGAGAGGAGGCGGACTTGCCCGTCGGGGAGACCGGAGCGCCACGCCGGTCAGGCCCCGTGCGGGTAAGGGAGAGGACGTAAACCTCTTTAAAAAATACACAGGAAGACAACCTCTTTAAAAAATTACACCTGGGGGAGATCGGTGTTCCCCACCCGATCTGGACCCGTGGGGGCGGTGAGGCCTCGGTCCCGCTCTGACAGGTGGGTGCTGGGTTGTGGGACAACCCGGCGACACCTGCCCTCCTAGCGGGGGCGGAGAGAGGAAGAAAACCTCTATAAAAAATTACGGGATGGAGGCGTCGGTTTGGCTGCCGTTACTAGCGACCTTCGTTAGTAGCGGCAGACTTCCGCGGCCTGCCCCAGGAGGGGCGAGAGGAAGAAAACCTCGGGTAAAAAATAACGGGATGGAGGCCGCGGTTTGGCTGCCGATACCAGCGACCTTCGTCGGTAGCGGCAGACTTCCGCAGCCTGCCCCATGAGGGGCGTGAGGTAGCCCCTACCAAAGGGGACTTTCGGGTCCGTGGGTGGTCGGAACAGGGGTTCCGGCTGCTCGTAAGCGGATCCGGGATGGCGGCGGTACTCTTTGGCAAGTACCGTCGTGAGCCCCGCGTACGCATGCGCGTATGCGGGTTCCGGGCGTGGCTGTGGGTGCCATTGCCGGGACAGTGCTCTTGGCAAAATGCGAGAGGGGCACCGGTGCGTTCCGTAGGAGATCCCGGAGCCCCTTGACATGCATTGAGGCCGGCCAACGTGGTGGTTTTAGTCGGTACGAGTCCGACATACCCTTCTTTTTCCCCTGAAAAAGAAGGGACCCATGAGGGTTTCCCCACGTAAAAAAAAAAAAAAAAAAAAAAAAAAAAAAAAAAAAAAAAAAAAAAAAAAAAGGTTAGGTTAGGTTAGGTTAGGTTAGGTTCCACGAACCTCTAGGGAGGGAGTCCCTACAGGCGCAGAGGTGTTACTGCGACGTGGCGCGTCCCCGGGCTGCGGATAGGGGGTCCCGGTGTGCCAATAGCGCTCGTTTACGAGCGATATTGGTACACCGGCGCGGACAAAACACGGGAGCGGAAGGTGGACTTCTCCGCGCGTCCCTTTGACTGAGCAAAGGGCGCAGTGGATGAAGTCAGGCAGAGGAAAGGAGTTCCTACTCTGTCGGCTCCGAGGAGGAGGCGGGCTCGGTTTGAGCTGCCTCGTGGGAGGATTTACCTTATGCTCCTCGCCTCATGTGGGTTGGGGTCGGGAGTGTAAGGTAAAGGGGCATTGTATGCCTGTGAGTCGGGTCCGGTGTGCACTAACCCTGCCTCCGGACAGGCAACTTTTGTTGCCACCGCTCGAAACTCGGTATCCTGCAAGCAGTGGCGGTCATGTCTCGTAGCTGTTTGTAGGGCTGAGGGCCTTGGCTTAATCGCCCGGGCCGCGAGGAAGAATACCTCACTAAAAAATTACCCGAGGGTAGGCGGCGGTGCAGCGCAGGCTCAAAGCCCTTTTCAGGGCTTGGCCGGACGGAGTTCCGGTCGCTACTGCACCACCCGCTAGGAACCAGCCGACTTCTAGCGTGTATTAGGCTTCCCCGGCTACAGAGGGCACTGGCCGGGGTGACCGAATGTTTCCCTCACACTCGTGGGAATGAATATGGATTCAAAACTAAACAAAAATGACGATGGTGGCCGAAGTGGCCGTAGAGAGAAGGTGTGTGGTGGTGGCGCTTATGTGAGCGACAGTGATGCTGGAGAGTCCTCTCGCGTCGCGGTTCGCTCGCGTAGCCGCTCACCAATAGTGGTGTTGGAGGACGTGATGCTGACGGCATCGGGTAGATTGCCTAACCTGTCGGACACGGACTCGGATGGAAGCCTCCTATCGGTGGCTTCCGAGGTGTCATCGCCCGGAAAGAGTCGCTTCTGGAGGAAGCGACTGAGAGAAGAATACGGCGATGATGGTGATAATACGGGGCCGAAAAAAGTTCCGGTGGCGGGGAGAGGGCCTGGTCGTCCCCCCACCACGGGAAAATATGTCGGCCTGGCTAAAGCCCAGGCGGAGCTCAACGCAGCCAAGGCTGAGGAGCTTCGGCTGAACGCAGAGATGGAGATGGTCGTGGAGGAGAAGCGGAAGAGGGAGGCGAGAGCCTCCTTATTCCGCAAATCCCCAGATGTGATGGTCGTTGGCGACGAAGGAAGCCAGGAACCATCAGATCTGGTGAGGATTGTGTCGGATGCCGTAGGGACCATTTTAAAGGTCGCCACGTCATCCGGCCATTTAAAGGGCACGTACGTTCGTGCCCTTAAAGAAGCGGCGGAGGCCATCAAAGTCTCCTTTGAGGAGCAAAGGTCTCGCTCAATGACGGAGGAGGTCGCCCGACTGGAGGCGACCAACTCGAAACTCACCCGTGAGTTGAATGAGGTCCGCAGGGAAGTGGCCCAGCTACGGCAGCTGGTGCAACGGCCAACCCCGACCCCAGCGGCAACTCCGGCCCCGGCGGTGGAAGAGATAGTGCGCGCTGTCATGGATCAATGCGGATCCATGGTCAACGCGCGCTTTGAGGGGCTGAAAGACCGCCTGCTGCCGGAGAAACGTCTGCGACCTCCACTGGCCGCAGACGCTAAGCAAAAGGCGAGTGCCGAGACCGCAACTGCAGCGACCCCTACTCGGGCCCCTTCCCCTCCTCTGGTGGCGACAGCCAGCACCAGTGGTGCCAAGAATGCCAGGGGAAAGGGTAAGGAGAAAAAGAAGGAGGCGGTCAAAGAGCCGCGTCCATTCAAACCAGCCCCCGAGTCTATGGACGAGGGGTGGAACAAGGTGGTCCGTAAGGGCACCAAAGCAGCCAAAGCCGCCAAAGCCCCCAAGGCAGCGGCGGCAAAGCCTGCCAAGGTGTCCGCTGCGCGACCTGCGCGCAAACTACCGAAGCCGCCTACCTCAGCGGCGGTCATTCTGACCCTGCAGCCTGAGGCAGTGAAGGATGGGGTCACCTATGCCCAGGTGCTTTCCGATGCCAGAAAGCGCATCGACCTGAAAGCACTGGGCATAGAAGACATTAGGTTCCGGATCGCGGCCACAGGAGCCCGGGTCCTGGAAATACCGGGGGCTACGAGTGCCGAGAAAGCCAACTCCCTGGCTAATAAGCTCAGGGAGTCATTCAGTCCGGCTCTCGTCCGAGTCAACCGTCCTGAGAAGTGCGTGGAGTTGCGCCTCTCAGGCCTTGATGACTCGGCAACAAAAGAGGATGTGGCGGCCGCCGTTGCAAAGG
>OU538822.1:0-15000 GCA_912999785.1 Hydriomena furcata
AACCTAACCTAACCTAACCTAACCTAACCTAACCTAACCTAACCTAACCTAACCTAACCTAACCTAACCTAACCTAACATAACCTAACCTAACCTAACCTAACCTAACCTAACCTAACCTAACCTAACCTAACCTAACCTAACCTAACCTAACCTAACCTAACCTAACCTAACCTAACCTAACCTAACCTAACCTAACCTAACCTAACCTAACCTAACCTAACCTAACCTAACCTAACCTAACCTAACCTAACCTAACCTAACCTAACCTAACCTAACCTAACCTAACCTAACCTAACCTAACCTAACCTAACCTAACCTAACCTAACCTAACCTAACCTAACCTAACCTAACCTAACCTAACCTAACCTAACCTAACCTAACCTAACCTAACCTAACCTAACCTAACCTAACCTAACCTAACCTAACCTAACCTAACCTAACCTAACCTAACCTAACCTAACCTAACCTAACCTAACCTAACCTAACCTAACCTAACCTAACCTAACCTAACCTAACCTAACCTAACCTAACCTAACCTAACCTAACCTAACCTAACCTAACCTAACCTAACCTAACCTAACCTAACCTAACCTAACCTAACCTAACCTAACCTAACCTAACCTAACCTAACCTAACCTAACCTAACCTAACCTAACCTAACCTAACCTAACCTAACCTAACCTAACCTAACCTAACCTGACCTAACCTAACCTAACCTAACCTAACCTAACCTAACCTAACCTAACCTAACCTAACCTAACCTAACCTAACCTAACCTAACCTAACCTAACCTAACCTAACCTAACCTAACCTAACCTAACCTAACCTAACCTAACCTAACCTAACCTAACCTAACCTAACCTAACCTAACCTAACCTAACCTAACCTAACCTAACCTAACCTAACCTAACCTAACCTAACCTAACCTAACCTAACCTAACCTAACCTAACCTAACCTAACCTAACCTAACCTAACCTAACCTAACCTAACCTAACCTAACCTAACCTAACCTAACCTAACCTAACCTAACCTAACCTAACCTAACCTAACCTAACCTAACCTAACCTAACCTAACCTAACCTAACCTAACCTAACCTAACCTAACCTAACCTAACCTAACCTAACCTAACCTAACCTAACCTAACCTAACCTAACCTAACCTAACCTAACCTAACCTAACCTAACCTAACCTAACCTAACCTAACCTAACCTAACCTAACCTAACCTAACCTAACCTAACCTAACCTAACCTAACCTAACCTAACCTAACCTAACCTAACCTAACCTAACCTAACCTAACCTAACCTAACCTAACCTAACCTAACCTAACCTAACCTAACCTAACCTAACCTAACCTAACCTAACCTAACCTAACCTAACCTAACCTAACCTAACCTAACCTAACCTAACCTAACCTAACCTAACCTAACCTAACCTAACCTAACCTAACCTAACCTAACCTAACCTAACCTAACCTAACCTAACCTAACCTAACCTAACCTAACCTAACCTAACCTAACCTAACCTAACCTAACCTAACCTAACCTAACCTAACCTAACCTAACCTAACCTAACCTAACCTAACCTAACCTAACCTAACCTAACCTAACCTAACCTAACCTAACCTAACCTAACCTAACCTAACCTAACCTAACCTAACCTAACCTAACCTAACCTAACCTAACCTAACCTAACCTAACCTAACCTAACCTAACCTAACCTAACCTAACCTAACCTAACCTAACCTAACCTAACCTAACCTAACCTAACCTAACCTAACCTAACCTAACCTAACCTAACCTAACCTAACCTAACCTAACCTAACCTAACCTAACCTAACCTAACCTAACCTAACCTAACCTAACCTAACCTAACCTAACCTAACCTAACCTAACCTAACCTAACCTAACCTAACCTAACCTAACCTAACCTAACCTAACCTAACCTAACCTAACCTAACCTAACCTAACCTAACCTAACCTAACCTAACCTAACCTAACCTAACCTAACCTAACCTAACCTAACCTAACCTAACCTAACCTAACCTAACCTAACCTAACCTAACCTAACCTAACCTAACCTAACCTAACCTAACCTAACCTAACCTAACCTAACCTAACCTAACCTAACCTAACCTAACCTAACCTAACCTAACCTAACCTAACCTAACCTAACCTAACCTAACCTAACCTAACCTAACCTAACCTAACCTAACCTAACCTAACCTAACCTAACCTAACCTAACCTAACCTAACCTAACCTAACCTAACCTAACCTAACCTAACCTAACCTAACCTAACCTAACCTAACCTAACCTAACCTAACCTAACCTAACCTAACCTAACCTAACCTAACCTAACCTAACCTAACCTAACCTAACCTAACCTAACCTAACCTAACCTAACCTAACCTAACCTAACCTAACCTAACCTAACCTAACCTAACCTAACCTAACCTAACCTAACCTAACCTAACCTAACCTAACCTAACCTAACCTAACCTAACCTAACCTAACCTAACCTAACCTAACCTAACCTAACCTAACCTAACCTAACCTAACCTAACCTAACCTAACCTAACCTAACCTAACCTAACCTAACCTAACCTAACCTAACCTAACCTAACCTAACCTAACCTAACCTAACCTAACCTAACCTAACCTAACCTAACCTAACCTAACCTAACCTAACCTAACCTAACCTAACCTAACCTAACCTAACCTAACCTAACCTAACCTAACCTAACCTAACCTAACCTAACCTAACCTAACCTAACCTAACCTAACCTAACCTAACCTAACCTAACCTAACCTAACCTAACCTAACCTAACCTAACCTAACCTAACCTAACCTAACCTAACCTAACCTAACCTAACCTAACCTAACCTAACCTAACCTAACCTAACCTAACCTAACCTAACCTAACCTAACCTAACCTAACCTAACCTAACCTAACCTAACCTAACCTAACCTAACCTAACCTAACCTAACCTAACCTAACCTAACCTAACCTAACCTAACCTAACCTAACCTAACCTAACCTAACCTAACCTAACCTAACCTAACCTAACCTAACCTAACCTAACCTAACCTAACCTAACCTAACCTAACCTAACCTAACCTAACCTAACCTAACCTAACCTAACCTAACCTAACCTAACCTAACCTAACCTAACCTAACCTAACCTAACCTAACCTAACCTAACCTAACCTAACCTAACCTAACCTAACCTAACCTAACCTAACCTAACCTAACCTAACCTAACCTAACCTAACCTAACCTAACCTAACCTAACCTAACCTAACCTAACCTAACCTAACCTAACCTAACCTAACCTAACCTAACCTAACCTAACCTAACCTAACCTAACCTAACCTAACCTAACCTAACCTAACCTAACCTAACCTAACCTAACCTAACCTAACCTAACCTAACCTAACCTAACCTAACCTAACCTAACCTAACCTAACCTAACCTAACCTAACCTAACCTAACCTAACCTAACCTAACCTAACCTAACCTAACCTAACCTAACCTAACCTAACCTAACCTAACCTAACCTAACCTAACCTAACCTAACCTAACCTAACCTAACCTAACCTAACCTAACCTAACCTAACCTAACCTAACCTAACCTAACCTAACCTAACCTAGCCTAACCTAACCTAACCTAACCTAACCTAACCTAACCTAACCTAACCTAACCTAACCTAACCTAACCTAACCTAACCTAACCTAACCTAACCTAACCTAACCTAACCTAACCTAACCTAACCTAACCTAACCTAACCTAACCTAACCTAACCTAACCTAACCTAACCTAACCTAACCTAACCTAACCTAACCTAACCTAACCTAACCTAACCTAACCTAACCTAACCTAACCTAACCTAACCTAACCTAACCTAACCTAACCTAACCTAACCTAACCTAACCTAACCTAACCTAACCTAACCTAACCTAACCTAACCTAACCTAACCTAACCTAACCTAACCTAACCTAACCTAACCTAACCTAACCTAACCTAACCTAACCTAACCTAACCTAACCTAACCTAACCTAACCTAACCTAACCTAACCTAACCTAACCTAACCTAACCTAACCTAACCTAACCTAACCTAACCTAACCTAACCTAACCTAACCTAACCTAACCTAACCTAACCTAACCTAACCTAACCTAACCTAACCTAACCTAACCTAACCTAACCTAACCTAACCTAACCTAACCTAACCTAACCTAACCTAACCTAACCTAACCTAACCTAACCTAACCTAACCTAACCTAACCTAACCTAACCTAACCTAACCTAACCTAACCTAACCTAACCTAACCTAACCTAACCTAACCTAACCTAACCTAACCTAACCTAACCTAACCTAACCTAACCTAACCTAACCTAACCTAACCTAACCTAACCTAACCTAACCTAACCTAACCTAACCTAACCTAACCTAACCTAACCTAACCTAACCTAACCTAACCTAACCTAACCTAACCTAACCTGACCTAACCTAACCTAACCTAACCTAACCTAACCTAACCTAACCTAACCTAACCTAACCTAACCTAACCTAACCTAACCTAACCTAACCTAACCTAACCTAACCTAACCTAACCTAACCTAACCTAACCTAACCTAACCTAACCTAACCTAACCTAACCTAACCTAACCTAACCTAACCTAACCTAACCTAACCTAACCTAACCTAACCTAACCTAACCTAACCTAACCTAACCTAACCTAACCTAACCTAACCTAACCTAACCTAACCTAACCTAACCTAACCTAACCTAACCTAACCTAACCTAACCTAACCTAACCTAACCTAACCTAACCTAACCTAACCTAACCTAACCTAACCTAACCTAACCTAACCTAACCTAACCTAACCTAACCTAACCTAACCTAACCTAACCTAACCTAACCTAACCTAACCTAACCTAACCTAACCTAACCTAACCTAACCTAACCTAACCTAACCTAACCTAACCTAACCTAACCTAACCTAACCTAACCTAACCTAACCTAACCTAACCTAACCTAACCTAACCTAACCTAACCTAACCTAACCTAACCTAACCTAACCTAACCTAACCTAACCTAACCTAACCTAACCTAACCTAACCTAACCTAACCTAACCTAACCTAACCTAACCTAACCTAACCTAACCTAACCTAACCTAACCTAACCTAACCTAACCTAACCTAACCTAACCTAACCTAACCTAACCTAACCTAACCTAACCTAACCTAACCTAACCTAACCTAACCTAACCTAACCTAACCTAACCTAACCTAACCTAACCTAACCTAACCTAACCTAACCTAACCTAACCTAACCTAACCTAACCTAACCTAACCTAACCTAACCTAACCTAACCTAACCTAACCTAACCTAACCTAACCTAACCTAACCTAACCTAACCTAACCTAACCTAACCTAACCTAACCTAACCTAACCTAACCTAACCTAACCTAACCTAACCTAACCTAACCTAACCTAACCTAACCTAACCTAACCTAACCTAACCTAACCTAACCTAACCTAACCTAACCTAACCTAACCTAACCTAACCTAACCTAACCTAACCTAACCTAACCTAACCTAACCTAACCTAACCTAACCTAACCTAACCTAACCTAACCTAACCTAACCTAACCTAACCTAACCTAACCTAACCTAACCTAACCTAACCTAACCTAACCTAACCTAACCTAACCTAACCTAACCTAACCTAACCTAACCTAACCTAACCTAACCTAACCTAACCTAACCTAACCTAACCTAACCTAACCTAACCTAACCTAACCTAACCTAACCTAACCTAACCTAACCTAACCTAACCTAACCTAACCTAACCTAACCTAACCTAACCTAACCTAACCTAACCTAACCTAACCTAACCTAACCTAACCTAACCTAACCTAACCTAACCTAACCTAACCTAACCTAACCTAACCTAACCTAACCTAACCTAACCTAACCTAACCTAACCTAACCTAACCTAACCTAACCTAACCTAACCTAACCTAACCTAACCTAACCTAACCTAACCTAACCTAACCTAACCTAACCTAACCTAACCTAACCTAACCTAACCTAACCTAACCTAACCTAACCTAACCTAACCTAACCTAACCTAACCTAACCTAACCTAACCTAACCTAACCTAACCTAACCTAACCTAACCTAACCTAACCTAACCTAACCTAACCTAACCTAACCTAACCTAACCTAACCTAACCTAACCTAACCTAACCTAACCTAACCTAACCTAACCTAACCTAACCTAACCTAACCTAACCTAACCTAACCTAACCTAACCTAACCTAACCTAACCTAACCTAACCTAACCTAACCTAACCTAACCTAACCTAACCTAACCTAACCTAACCTAACCTAACCTAACCTAACCTAACCTAACCTAACCTAACCTAACCTAACCTAACCTAACCTAACCTAACCTAACCTAACCTAACCTAACCTAACCTAACCTAACCTAACCTAACCTAACCTAACCTAACCTAACCTAACCTAACCTAACCTAACCTAACCTAACCTAACCTAACCTAACCTAACCTAACCTAACCTAACCTAACCTAACCTAACCTAACCTAACCTAACCTAACCTAACCTAACCTAACCTAACCTAACCTAACCTAACCTAACCTAACCTAACCTAACCTAACCTAACCTAACCTAACCTAACCTAACCTAACCTAACCTAACCTAACCTAACCTAACCTAACCTAACCTAACCTAACCTAACCTAACCTAACCTAACCTAACCTAACCTAACCTAACCTAACCTAACCTAACCTAACCTAACCTAACCTAACCTAACCTAACCTAACCTAACCTAACCTAACCTAACCTAACCTAACCTAACCTAACCTAACCTAACCTAACCTAACCTAACCTAACCTAACCTAACCTAACCTAACCTAACCTAACCTAACCTAACCTAACCTAACCTAACCTAACCTAACCTAACCTAACCTAACCTAACCTAACCTAACCTAACCTAACCTAACCTAACCTAACCTAACCTAACCTAACCTAACCTAACCTAACCTAACCTAACCTAACCTAACCTAACCTAACCTAACCTAACCTAACCTAACCTAACCTAACCTAACCTAACCTAACCTAACCTAACCTAACCTAACCTAACCTAACCTAACCTAACCTAACCTAACCTAACCTAACCTAACCTAACCTAACCTAACCTAACCTAACCTAACCTAACCTAACCTAACCTAACCTAACCTAACCTAACCTAACCTAACCTAACCTAACCTAACCTAACCTAACCTAACCTAACCTAACCTAACCTAACCTAACCTAACCTAACCTAACCTAACCTAACCTAACCTAACCTAACCTAACCTAACCTAACCTAACCTAACCTAACCTAACCTAACCTAACCTAACCTAACCTAACCTAACCTAACCTAACCTAACCTAACCTAACCTAACCTAACCTAACCTAACCTAACCTAACCTAACCTAACCTAACCTAACCTAACCTAACCTAACCTAACCTAACCTAACCTAACCTAACCTAACCTAACCTAACCTAACCTAACCTAACCTAACCTAACCTAACCTAACCTAACCTAACCTAACCTAACCTAACCTAACCTAACCTAACCTAACCTAACCTAACCTAACCTAACCTAACCTAACCTAACCTAACCTAACCTAACCTAACCTAACCTAACCTAACCTAACCTAACCTAACCTAACCTAACCTAACCTAACCTAACCTAACCTAACCTAACCTAACCTAACCTAACCTAACCTAACCTAACCTAACCTAACCTAACCTAACCTAACCTAACCTAACCTAACCTAACCTAACCTAACCTAACCTAACCTAACCTAACCTAACCTAACCTAACCTAACCTAACCTAACCTAACCTAACCTAACCTAACCTAACCTAACCTAACCTAACCTAACCTAACCTAACCTAACCTAACCTAACCTAACCTAACCTAACCTAACCTAACCTAACCTAACCTAACCTAACCTAACCTAACCTAACCTAACCTAACCTAACCTAACCTAACCTAACCTAACCTAACCTAACCTAACCTAACCTAACCTAACCTAACCTAACCTAACCTAACCTAACCTAACCTAACCTAACCTAACCTAACCTAACCTAACCTAACCTAACCTAACCTAACCTAACCTAACCTAACCTAACCTAACCTAACCTAACCTAACCTAACCTAACCTAACCTAACCTAACCTAACCTAACCTAACCTAACCTAACCTAACCTAACCTAACCTAACCTAACCTAACCTAACCTAACCTAACCTAACCTAACCTAACCTAACCTAACCTAACCTAACCTAACCTAACCTAACCTAACCTAACCTAACCTAACCTAACCTAACCTAACCTAACCTAACCTAACCTAACCTAACCTAACCTAACCTAACCTAACCTAACCTAACCTAACCTAACCTAACCTAACCTAACCTAACCTAACCTAACCTAACCTAACCTAACCTAACCTAACCTAACCTAACCTAACCTAACCTAACCTAACCTAACCTAACCTAACCTAACCTAACCTAACCTAACCTAACCTAACCTAACCTAACCTAACCTAACCTAACCTAACCTAACCTAACCTAACCTAACCTAACCTAACCTAACCTAACCTAACCTAACCTAACCTAACCTAACCTAACCTAACCTAACCTAACCTAACCTAACCTAACCTAACCTAACCTAACCTAACCTAACCTAACCTAACCTAACCTAACCTAACCTAACCTAACCTAACCTAACCTAACCTAACCTAACCTAACCTAACCTAACCTAACCTAACCTAACCTAACCTAACCTAACCTAACCTAACCTAACCTAACCTAACCTAACCTAACCTAACCTAACCTAACCTAACCTAACCTAACCTAACCTAACCTAACCTAACCTAACCTAACCTAACCTAACCTAACCTAACCTAACCTAACCTAACCTAACCTAACCTAACCTAACCTAACCTAACCTAACCTAACCTAACCTAACCTAACCTAACCTAACCTAACCTAACCTAACCTAACCTAACCTAACCTAACCTAACCTAACCTAACCTAACCTAACCTAACCTAACCTAACCTAACCTAACCTAACCTAACCTAACCTAACCTAACCTAACCTAACCTAACCTAACCTAACCTAACCTAACCTAACCTAACCTAACCTAACCTAACCTAACCTAACCTAACCTAACCTAACCTAACCTAACCTAACCTAACCTAACCTAACCTAACCTAACCTAACCTAACCTAACCTAACCTAACCTAACCTAACCTAACCTAACCTAACCTAACCTAACCTAACCTAACCTAACCTAACCTAACCTAACCTAACCTAACCTAACCTAACCTAACCTAACCTAACCTAACCTAACCTAACCTAACCTAACCTAACCTAACCTAACCTAACCTAACCTAACCTAACCTAACCTAACCTAACCTAACCTAACCTAACCTAACCTAACCTAACCTAACCTAACCTAACCTAACCTAACCTAACCTAACCTAACCTAACCTAACCTAACCTAACCTAACCTAACCTAACCTAACCTAACCTAACCTAACCTAACCTAACCTAACCTAACCTAACCTAACCTAACCTAACCTAACCTAACCTAACCTAACCTAACCTAACCTAACCTAACCTAACCTAACCTAACCTAACCTAACCTAACCTAACCTAACCTAACCTAACCTAACCTAACCTAACCTAACCTAACCTAACCTAACCTAACCTAACCTAACCTAACCTAACCTAACCTAACCTAACCTAACCTAACCTAACCTAACCTAACCTAACCTAACCTAACCTAACCTAACCTAACCTAACCTAACCTAACCTAACCTAACCTAACCTAACCTAACCTAACCTAACCTAACCTAACCTAACCTAACCTAACCTAACCTAACCTAACCTAACCTAACCTAACCTAACCTAACCTAACCTAACCTAACCTAACCTAACCTAACCTAACCTAACCTAACCTAACCTAACCTAACCTAACCTAACCTAACCTAACCTAACCTAACCTAACCTAACCTAACCTAACCTAACCTAACCTAACCTAACCTAACCTAACCTAACCTAACCTAACCTAACCTAACCTAACCTAACCTAACCTAACCTAACCTAACCTAACCTAACCTAACCTAACCTAACCTAACCTAACCTAACCTAACCTAACCTAACCTAACCTAACCTAACCTAACCTAACCTAACCTAACCTAACCTAACCTAACCTAACCTAACCTAACCTAACCTAACCTAACCTAACCTAACCTAACCTAACCTAACCTAACCTAACCTAACCTAACCTAACCTAACCTAACCTAACCTAACCTAACCTAACCTAACCTAACCTAACCTAACCTAACCTAACCTAACGTAACCTAACCTAACCTAACCTAACCTAACCTAACCTAACCTAACCTAACCTAACCTAACCTAACCTAACCTAACCTAACCTAACCTAACCTAACCTAACCTAACCTAACCTAACCTAACCTAACCTAACCTAACCTAACCTAACCTAACCTAACCTAACCTAACCTAACCTAACCTAACCTAACCTAACCTAACCTAACCTAACCTAACCTAACCTAACCTAACCTAACCTAACCTAACGTAACCTAACCTAACCTAACCTAACCTAACCTAACCTAACCTAACCTAACCTAACCTAACCTAACCTAACCTAACCTAACCTAACCTAACCTAACCTAACCTAACCTAACCTAACCTAACCTAACCTAACCTAACCTAACCTAACCTAACCTAACCTAACCTAACCTAACCTAACCTAACCTAACCTAACCTAACCTAACCTAACCTAACCTAACCTAACCTAACCTAACCTAACCTAACCTAACCTAACCTAACCTAACCTAACCTAACCTAACCTAACCTAACCTAACCTAACCTAACCTAACCTAACCTAACCTAACCTAACCTAACCTAACCTAACCTAACCTAACCTAACCTAACCTAACCTAACCTAACCTAACCTAACCTAACCTAACCTAACCTAACCTAACCTAACCTAACCTAACCTAACCTAACCTAACCTAACCTAACCTAACCTAACCTAACCTAACCTAACCTAACCTAACCTAACCTAACCTAACCTAACCTAACCTAACCTAACCTAACCTAACCTAACCTAACCTAACCTAACCTAACCTAACCTAACCTAACCTAACCTAACCTAACCTAACCTAACCTAACCTAACCTAACCTAACCTAACCTAACCTAACCTAACCTAACCTAACCTAACCTAACCTAACCTAACCTAACCTAACCTAACCTAACCTAACCTAACCTAACCTAACCTAACCTAACCTAACCTAACCTAACCTAACCTAACCTAACCTAACCTAACCTAACCTAACCTAACCTAACCTAACCTAACCTAACCTAACCTAACCTAACCTAACCTAACCTAACCTAACCTAACCTAACCTAACCTAACCTAACCTAACCTAACCTAACCTAACCTAACCTAACCTAACCTAACCTAACCTAACCTAACCTAACCTAACCTAACCTAACCTAACCTAACCTAACCTAACCTAACCTAACCTAACCTAACCTAACCTAACCTAACCTAACCTAACCTAACCTAACCTAACCTAACCTAACCTAACCTAACCTAACCTAACCTAACCTAACCTAACCTAACCTAACCTAACCTAACCTAACCTAACCTAACCTAACCTAACCTAACCTAACCTAACCTAACCTAACCTAACCTAACCTAACCTAACCTAACCTAACCTAACCTAACCTAACCTAACCTAACCTAACCTAACCTAACCTAACCTAACCTAACCTAACCTAACCTAACCTAACCTAACCTAACCTAACCTAACCTAACCTAACCTAACCTAACCTAACCTAACCTAACCTAACCTAACCTAACCTAACCTAACTTAACCTAACCTAACCTAACCTAACCTAACCTAACCTAACCTAACCTAACCTAACCTAACCTAACCTAACCTAACCTAACCTAACCTAACCTAACCTAACCTAACCTAACCTAACCTAACCTAACCTAACCTAACCTAACCTAACCTAACCTAACCTAACCTAACCTAACCTAACCTAACCTAACCTAACCTAACCTAACCTAACCTAACCTAACCTAACCTAACCTAACCTAACCTAACCTAACCTAACCTAACCTAACCTAACCTAACCTAACCTAACCTAACCTAACCTAACCTAACCTAACCTAACCTAACCTAACCTAACCTAACCTAACCTAACCTAACCTAACCTAACCTAACCTAACCTAACCTAACCTAACCTAACCTAACCTAACCTAACCTAACCTAACCTAACCTAACCTAACCTAACCTAACCTAACCTAACCTAACCTAACCTAACCAATCAAAAATTTTTATTTCGAATAATACAGGTTTAATTTCTGTGTTAAATCATCATCCCCTATTGTGTCTTACCACCCCCATATAGTATCGTCCCTATTTCCTGTAAAAACCTTCAAATTTTTAGTGTTTTAGTCGTTTTTCACCGTTTCTGTAAATTTATAGCATTTTTTGTTGAATTTTCGAAGTTTTTAATTCAAACTTGTCGATTTTTCGCGCTGTTTCTGCTCCAACATCTTCCTGCAGCTCTACCGCGTGTACCTGCAAAGAAACAAAACGATTAATCGCAAGAAAATTTGAAAAATCGCCCGCCCCCCCACCCATATTATCATTACCAAGGTAAAAGGTCTCACTCTGGTATATGGGACTTTATTATTAGTGGCTGTATAAATAGTTTTAAGAATTTATTTTAGAGTAGGACCACCGTACGGTGTATTAGGGACCCTTACTGTAATTTTAAGTCATTCCTGTAATTTATTATCTTAGTTTTTAACTGTAAAATCGTGCTTTTTCTTCGTTTTATCTTTAAAGGACGATAACTTTTTAGTGTTAAGATATATCGGCTCACTCTTTGCGGATATAGATAGGGCACGAACTATGCCTCCTCCCAACACCGGAACTCCGCCCCTCCCCGCCTGCGCGGAGGAGGTAGCGGATTTTAAAAGTTTCTCCGATGTTGTCGGGAAGCTGGTGACAGCCATCAACACAGCGGTCACCGAAGGAAAGAGCGTAACGGCTGCGAACAAGCGGTTCATCTGCATCGCAGCCGACGAGATCCGACGGGCGACTCGCTTGCTGTCTACAGTGTCTGCTCTCACGCTCACGCCCGCCCCCGCAACCACGGCAACAACACCGGCCATTACACAGGCAACGGCAACACCATCAGCCACGCCGCGGGAAGAGAGTCTCTCCACCGATTTCAAACAGGATATCGTCACCTGCATCCGTGAGGAGATCCGTGGAGAGATGGCCCAATTGAGGAAGATCGTGGCTTCTCAGGCGCGCACTTACTCCCAGGCGATTCGTGGAGATTATGCTCCCCAAACTACTGCGCCCACTACTGCGTCCGGTCCCACATCCCAACCAACTGCGAATACCACTCACAGCAAACCGGCGATAATCATCACCCCCAAATGCGATGTAAAATCAAAGCAGGACAGCATAGAAGCTTTCAAGAAAAGCATAAGCTTTAGAACCTCCACCTATGCGCCTGCACGCGTCCAAGCGGTCTCCAAAGGCAAGCTTCGTGTCGAGTTCGATAGTGAAGAACAGCGCGAAGACACTCTAAAGCGCCTATCGAACTCGGAGCAGGTCAGCGCAGAACCCGCCCGCAAGCTGTCTCCTATGATCATCCTCTAGGGACGTTCCGGCAGAGGACATTGTGGGGATCCTCAGAGAGCAGAACACCTTGCTCAAAGATCTGGTGAAGGATGGGGAAGATCTGCGTCTCCGCTTCAAGCGGGATAACCGCAACCCCACCCTCTACAATGCGGTGTTCCTCGCTCGCCCTCTGGTACATCGGACCATGATGAAGATGGTCAGGGTGAGCCTGGATCACCAACGGGTCCATGTGGATAATTTCTCCCCATTCCTGCAGTGCCACAAGTGCCTTCAATTCGGGCACTTGAAAGGAAAATGCGTCTCCACCACTTCACCGTGCGCTCATTGCGCGGATACCACCCATTGCGCTGACCAATGCCCCCTCAGGGCCAAACCCTTCACTGCGAAGTGTATCAACTGCACCACCCACAACGCGAAATTTCAAACAAAGCTTGATCCCAGGCACTGCGCCAACTCCACCCAGTGTCCCAGACTAAGGAGCATGCGGGACAAAATTCTCAGCCGGGTCGATTATGGCTTTTAGCTCTATAATTAATTTTAATGTGTGATTGTCTATTTTAATATTTAATCTATTTAATCGGTGTATTCTACTTATGTTCTCTGTATATAGGGGTCTCTGATCGGGTTGAGTATCACATCGCACAACCCGTGAAGAGACTAACTCAACCTATTTTACAATTTATTTTAATAGAGGACATAATATTTTATAATATATTTATGTCTCTTTCTGTACTATTGTTTCTATAATTTTACTATCGTGTCTTTTGTTTTTATTGTTTTATTAAGTCGTGCATATTTGTCGCCATTTTTAATTTTATATTTTTATTAAATATGTTCTCTGTATTTAGGGGTCTCCAATCGGGTTAAGTATCAAATAGCTTGCCCGAAAGGAGACCAATTTTACCTATTTACGCGCATCTTAATAGTGATCATATTTTATGAATATATATATTTTTAGTTGGCTCTTTATTCTATATTATTCTGCTGTGTATTTGTATTTGTATTTCAATTTTTGTTCTTTGTTATTGTGTATTTGTTGCCATTTTTAATTATATATTTTTATTAAATATGTTCTCTGTATTTAGGGGTCTCCAATCGGGTTAAGTATCAAATAGCTTGCCCGAAAGGAGACCAACTTTACCTATTTACGTTCATCTTAATAGTGATCATATTTTATGAATATATATATTTTTAGTTGGCTC
>OU538822.1:17500-20000 GCA_912999785.1 Hydriomena furcata
TAACCTAACCTAACCTAACCTAACCTAACCTAACCTAACCTAACCTAACCTAACCTAACCTAACCTAACCTAACCTAACCTAACCTAACCTAACCTAACCTAACCTAACCTAACCTAACCTAACCTAACCTAACCTAACCTAACCTAACCTAACCTAACCTAACCTAACCTAACCTAACCTAACCTAACCTAACCTAACCTAACCTAACCTAACCTAACCTAACCTAACCTAACCTAACCTAACCTAACCTAACCTAACCTAACCTAACCTAACCTAACCTAACCTAACCTAACCTAACCTAACCTAACCTAACCTAACCTAACCTAACCTAACCTAACCTAACCTAACCTAACCTAACCTAACCTAACCTAACCTAACCTAACCTAACCTAACCTAACCTAACCTAACCTAACCTAACCTAACCTAACCTAACCTAACCTAACCTAACCTAACCTAACCTAACCTAACCTAACCTAACCTAACCTAACCTAACCTAACCTAACCTAACCTAACCTAACCTAACCTAACCTAACCTAACCTAACCTAACCTAACCTAACCTAACCTAACCTAACCTAACCTAACCTAACCTAACCTAACCTAACCTAACCTAACCTAACCTAACCTAACCTAACCTAACCTAACCTAACCTAACCTAACCTAACCTAACCTAACCTAACCTAACCTAACCTAACCTAACCTAACCTAACCTAACCTAACCTAACCTAACCTAACCTAACCTAACCTAACCTAACCTAACCTAACCTAACCTAACCTAACCTAACCTAACCTAACCTAACCTAACCTAACCTAACCTAACCTAACCTAACCTAACCTAACCTAACCTAACCTAACCTAACCTAACCTAACCTAACCTAACCTAACCTAACCTAACCTAACCTAACCTAACCTAACCTAACCTAACCTAACCTAACCTAACCTAACCTAACCTAACCTAACCTAACCTAACCTAACCTAACCTAACCTAACCTAACCTAACCTAACCTAACCTAACCTAACCTAGCCTAACCTAACCTAACCTAACCTAACCTAACCTAACCTAACCTAACCTAACCTAACCTAACCTAACCTAACCTAACCTAACCTAACCTAACCTAACCTAACCTAACCTAACCTAACCTAACCTAACCTAACCTAACCTAACCTAACCTAACCTAACCTAACCTAACCTAACCTAACCTAACCTAACCTAACCTAACCTAACCTAACCTAACCTAACCTAACCTAACCTAACCTAACCTAACCTAACCTAACCTAACCTAACCTAACCTAACCTAACCTAACCTAACCTAACCTAACCTAACCTAACCTAACCTAACCTAACCTAACCTAACCTAACCTAACCTAACCTAACCTAACCTAACCTAACCTAACCTAACCTAACCTAACCTAACCTAACCTAACCTAACCTAACCTAACCTAACCTAACCTAACCTAACCTAACCTAACCTAACCTAACCTAACCTAACCTAACCTAACCTAACCTAACCTAACCTAACCTAACCTAACCTAACCTAACCTAACCTAACCTAACCTAACCTAACCTAACCTAACCTAACCTAACCTAACCTAACCTAACCTAACCTAACCTAACCTAACCTAACCTAACCTAACCTAACCTAACCTAACCTAACCTAACCTAACCTAACCTAACCTAACCTAACCTAACCTAACCTAACCTAACCTAACCTAACCTAACCTAACCTAACCTAACCTAACCTAACCTAACCTAACCTAACCTAACCTAACCTAACCTAACCTAACCTAACCTAACCTAACCTAACCTAACCTAACCTAACCTAACCTAACCTAACCTAACCTAACCTAACCTAACCTAACCTAACCTAACCTAACCTAACCTAACCTAACCTAACCTAACCTAACCTAACCTAACCTAACCTAACCTAACCTAACCTAACCTAACCTAACCTAACCTAACCTAACCTAACCTAACCTAACCTAACCTAACCTAACCTAACCTAACCTAACCTAACCTAACCTAACCTAACCTAACCTAACCTAACCTAACCTAACCTAACCTAACCTAACCTAACCTAACCTAACCTAACCTAACCTAACCTAACCTAACCTAACCTAACCTAACCTAACCTAACCTAACCTAACCTAACCTAACCTAACCTAACCTAACCTAACCTAACCTAACCTAACCTAACCTAACCTAACCTAACCTAACCTAACCTAACCTAACCTAACCTAACCTAACCTAACCTAACCTAACCTAACCTAACCTAACCTAACCTAACCTAACCTAACCTAACCTAACCTAACCTAACCTAACCTAACCTAACCTAACCTAACCTAACCTAACCTAACCTAACCTAACCTAACCTAACCTAACCTAACCTAACCTAACCTAACCTAACCTAACCTAACCTAACCTAACCTAACCTAACCTAACCTAACCTAACCTAACCTAACCTAACCTAACCTAACCTAACCTAACCTAACCTAACCTAACC